>VDFB02050616.1:0-23031 GCA_007258455.2 Sequoia sempervirens | reverse complement strand
CCTCCTTCTAGCGCCAATATGTGAGAGGTAAAATCTTTCATTTATCATAGATTGACAAATATGGCATAAATTTATCAATGTTGAACAAATGAGATAATCCCTCTCCCTATGAAATTATTGAGCAAGCATAAAGGAAATAACGACATCAAACTAACATAAAATCATAAGCAACATAAGCATGACATTTATTCCTAAACTACTCAAACACCATCTCATAGGGGGATTGGTGCTACTTTGATGTGGAAAGTAGCCCTTTCCCAACCCCTTTAGATAAGCTAATGATAATGATGGACAAGATCATTTCTCCAATGAAGAAAGTGACCTTGCATGAGATGTAGATGAAATTGTTAAGATTGTGGAGTGGATGAACAAAATCAGATCTCCATGTGAAGAGAGTGACTTTGCATAAAGATTGTGGAGATTGTGAAGGATTTGCTTGAGGATGATGCTTGTATTTAAAGATTTTCAAAATGTTGAATGTTGAAGAGGGACCAATGTGGGATAAAAATCAAGCCAATGATAGAAGGACACTTGTCACCATGTGATTGATGGATGTGTGTGCAAGATTTGGGAAGAGTGCCCAAGAGGGGGAACTTTTGAATTCAAATTTGCAATAAATGCTGAGAGGGGGACAAGGAAAAACAGCAATAAATGCCCTGTTTGACTTGTCATTGTTGAGAGAAAATGATGTTTTAATAAATAAATAAAATTGATTTATTGTGCAAGTGGGATGGGATTAGCCTTAGATTAGGATTAGATGATGATCATGCTGATTAATGCTGATTAACTGATTTGACATTTTGGACTTTGGAAAATGATTTAAGATTTGATTTAAATAAAGTCCTGATTTATTTGATGAATGGAATATGATTATGCATGATGTAAATTTGACATGCCTTACAAGAACAACACCCATAGTCTCACCCTTAACAATTTCACACCAAGTTTAGCTCCCCTTATGTGCTAAGACCTAATTATGCATTTAATCTATCAATTTTATAAATATATTCAAAAAATTAAAAGATGGGATTGAAAATAAACATTCAATATTTAATACCAATGTTTAAGGCCCCAAAAAGGATGTTTCTAGATTAGGGTGCCCAACACCCTTTTCTAGCCCATTTTGGCAAAAAATTCAAATATGTCAATGTTGTTATTTTAATATTTGAAAATCAAAAATTAATTGTTGGCTATTGGTATTTTATTTTCAATAAGTTAGAAGAATTGCATATAAATACAAGTCATTTTTATCATTTTAATTCTAAGAAGAGCTAGCAACTTTGGAAAGAAAATTTAAGATCCTATTAAAATTAGTTAAGAAAATTGAAGGGTAGTGTGATAGGTCATATTTACATGCTAGAATATGAGCAGCAAACAAAAGAGTGTAAAATAACACTAAAAACTATCTACACCTCAAGATTAACCTAGTTGGATTCAACACAAAATAAAGATGACAAAATGAAACCTTATACCTTGTCTCGAATCGATCCTTTGGTTGGCCCTTCGATTTTTGGTGTTGTATGCTCCTTGGATGGCACAAGATGCAAGATAGGTGATGATATGATAATGGATCAAAGTGGATGCAAGTGTAAAAATGACTAAGTGTGGATTCTAGAAAAAAAATTACAAGAGTTTGACTACAATGCATGATCTCTCCAAAATGAGAGAAAAGAGGGGGTATTTATAGAGATTTTGGAAATCTCTAGGGAAATGGACGGTCAAGATTGAGCCACCAAGATCAAGATGTAGGGCTAAAGTGAGTTGAGAACTCACAAGCCCTCACATCTTGACATGTTGCATATGATATGGCTTAAAAAGGGGGATGTGTACATGAGGTGGAAGGATAGTACATGACATGGAGGGGGGTACATAGTACCTTGGGATTGGACAAGATCTCCTCATAAAGGAGCTACTTGTCCCCATGTGGGTGAGAGGACATATGGGGAATTAAAAATTCCTCAAATATTCTCATGGGGAAGAGAGAAGGAATTTAAAATTCCCTTAAATGCATTGGGGGATTAAATGTGAATTAAAAATTCACATGGAGAATGGAGACGCCTTGTTCAAAAAGATAAAGCTTTTAATGAAGTTGACTAAGGACACATTCCATAGATGATATGGGGATTAGAGATTACCTTTAATTAGGTGATTAAGGTTGTGGAAGTACTTGATTAGACTAATTAATGGCATATTAAAGGCAAGTTAGATTTCACATGTGACTTGATGTGACAAGTCAAAGATCACATGGGGAAGAGAAAAAGGAATTTAATATTCCTTGGAAGGATAAAAGGAATTAAAAATTACTTGAGAAGTTGATTAGGCTAGTTAATGAAGGATTAGAGGAGGGGTAAGTGGCTAAGAGAGATTAGAGGCCAAATTGCAAAATTTGGAGGATGTGACACATCCTAATCAAAGATTGGGCATGTGCACATCCCTAATGATGAGATTAGAAGATGGATTAGGATTAGATAAAAATGATGGAGGATGTGACATATGAGGAATTAAATAAATGTGATATTTATTTAATTCATTTGATGAAAAGAAGGATTAAAGAGGTAAGGTATTTATTTATTTATTAAATACCTTAGGGATTTGGCATAATTAAGGATATTAATTAAATAATAGCGATATTACTTAATTAATGCAAATAATGGGATGCTTAGATGAAAGGGGATAAATTGGGATAAATTAAGTGTCCAAATTTAGGTGTCTAAATTTTTCCCCTCTTTGAGATGGTGTTACAAAGTAGCATCATTTCAAAGAATATTAAAACATAGAACCTAGAAGAAGATGGTTAGATTGGGAAAGATGCCCCAATCATTCAAAGGAGTGACTAGGAAGGGAAGATGATGGGGGTGAAGATGAAATTTAGGGATTGAGGATGCCCCCTTGAGAGGACATGTGGGTTCAAGAGAACATGGGTGTGCTCTTGAAATGGATGAGATGATGCAAGGGGAGATGAAGAAGATGATGCAAAGTGATGGGTAAGCAAGGATGGAAAGGCGATAGGAGATTGGGAGGGGAGTGTGATGAAGGATGAATGGATGGGGGGATTTTGATAGATGATAGTATGGAGGATCATGCAAGAGGATGGAATGGAAAGTGAAATGCAATCCTAATGCAATTTTCCATCGTTGGAGCACTAATTTTTACTATAGCAGAAGACACGATACACCAAGGTATAAGTGACCAAGGAAGATTAGTGTCTAATGCATGAAACAAACGCATCAAACAAGAAGGCTATCCCAACACCCCAAAGTTGTGATGACCTTGGTCGGGCCAGGTATTGGGATAACCACAAGCACACAAGGATGCCCCAACATAACACAAGACCTCAAAGATCTTGGTGGGTACTACGTGGGATAGCTGAGAAGACAAAGAAAAGATAAAGATACACCTCTATGTTGACTAGTTAAAGCACACCATGATATGATGGATCAAGGCAACCATGACAAGTGATGATAGGGAGCTCAAATGATAAACAAAATCCAAATGCATCAAAAGATCACAATCAATTTCAAATGTCCTTTTCCATAGGATCATGGGGATGGATGGGATTGATGAGGTCTATTAGGAAGGATGCATCCTGTTGAGACCAATGATGGATACTAAACTAAAAGACTAATATGACGCAGGATATTCAAAATTGATTGGATCTGCTGATACAATTGGATCTTGTTTGTTAAGAACCGGCTAGATAAGGGAAATAACTTGATGACGTGACACAAGACATAAGATAGGATACTGACACATCCTAGTGACTTAGGGGGGTTCGGGGGCCGATCAAAGATTAGCCTTGCCTACGTGGAAGTGCAGAGCCCTCGTAGTTCGATAAAAGGTTGATGACAGATCATGATGGAGACTTTAATGGATGAGAAAGATGGGACAGATGATAGGAAAAAGAGATGATGACTAATGATATATGATAAAGGATCAGATGGATAAAGCAGAAAGACTGATGATAGGCGATAAAGGAATAGATGGACAGAACCCCGGGGACGGATCAAATGATCGACCTTGCCTACACAAAAGCGTAGGGGCAACGTAGTTCAATGAAATACCAGCGATAGACAATGGATGAAGGATGATGAGATAACCCCAGATAAGGGGATAAGATGATTGGACTGACACGATGGGACAAGATAGACCTGTTGGATTGGATAGGATGATGGCGACCATGAAACTCATGGATGGGATAGTTATCCAAATCATCAAAGATGAAGCGAGAGGATAACATGATGGAGAGAGGAGGGATGAAAAAGGAGAGGAGATTGAAAATATGGCACAAAAGAAGTGAAGGTGATGATGATGAGGTAGATGGCATTGGATTGTGTGGAGAGTAGCCTATAGCTAGATACCAATGACAAGGGATTATGAGATGGGATGAGGAGAGAGGATGGGGGGAGGAAAAAGATTTTTTGGATGGATTGGATAGAGGGATAAGGATGGGGAGATGGATATAGCGATAAGGAGATGAAGATAGGAAACATAAGGGATTGCTCTAATGGAATGAATGATGTCTCCAAGGACCATATCACAAAGGAAGATAGATGTCCCCACTCTAGATATGTCATGTGCGAGGAGGCATGAAGGATGGATAGGAAAATAAAGGAGTGAGATGGGTGAAGGTAGGATGCAAGGATAAGGAAAGGAGATTGAAGGTAGCATGATGAGTGGATAAGGATGGTAGACAAGTGTGAATGAGGATTATGATAGTGTGCGGATGAGGGGAATGTATGCTAAGAGGCATCCAAAGCATGCTTATATGTTTGCCCCTATTTTTATCAAGATCACAAGGAGGATGGAAGGATTGGGATAAATGAGATATTCCAAGCAGGATTTGTAAGATAGGTAGGATGGAGAGGATGAATGAAAAGGGTGTATAAGGGGAAGATGGGTGTATAGCTGGAAGCATAGTAGGAAGCATAGGGGATAGAGGGAATGCATATCAGGAAGTTGCCCCCTAGTGCAGATGGGGATTTATGCATGATGCCTATTTTCTAGGTTTTCATCATGGTACTTATCCAAGGTGCTTGTTTTCCAAGTTTTCACCATTGGACGAATTATTTCTCTTTACTATTTTATTTTTTGATTTTTTTGATTTTTTTGATCTTTTTGACTTTTTTGGATTTCTGGACTTTTTCAATGGCATGTGAAAGGAGATGGATAAGGATAGGGAGGAGAATAAGTGGAATTATAAGACATGTGATAAGGATATGGATGAAGGACTCAAGCATCAAGTTCTATATGAGGTATTAAGAGCCCATGCTTGAAGCGACTATTGGATGTTAGTACAACCTTATTATGATAAATGGATTATGCAAAAGGATGAGTTAGCAGACACAAGACCTTAGGAGATTGGCTCTCCATTGTGGCATCAAGATAATCATCAACCATAGTTGGTCTTGTGTCCAAATGTGATGTTAAGTGAAAAGGAGGTTAATCCTAGTTGGATCTAGGACCACTTTTCCTACATCAAAATAAGTTAGCTAAGGAAGTTAAAGATGCTTATTTAATGTGCATGATATTTATAGAAAATTTTGAAGGACACTAACTCTTTTGCATATTACAAACCTTTCAATCATTAATGAATCTTAAGAATCAAGGGAGTTAGGTCCTTTTAGATACCATGCATGTAAATTTCAAAACAAATCTCATCTTTCTAAAAGAACTATAATCCAATGTAATATATTCTAGGATGAGAGGAGTAGGCATCATGATAGTTTGGGCCTTCTAAGAATTAAAATTCTATAACAATTATGAATGAGTGTGAAAATATCTTTCACAATGAACTAAATTCATGCATATAATCAAGAGGACTTTAGATCAAGTTTCATTTGACAAATAGGTCTAAATTAATTTTTTTGTACATTGATAATTTGTGGAATTTATGATACTACCCAACTAGGAAAAAGGATACTTTCTATATTCTAAAATTGGAAGAGCTATATTAACTAGCTATATACCGTTATAAAGGGTTGTGTTCCACTCGTAATATATTGGTTGTATTGAGATGCATCTAGATGACTTGTGGTTAGCATAACCCTTACTTAAGTTAGATATAATAATTTTTATAGCTTTATCTACATAATTTGGTCAAACTAGGTGAAATACAAGGCATGAGCATGTTATATATGAGGTAGTGAGTAGTTATTTATTATCATGTTGTGAATTTTATTTCTTGTTGAATTCTTTTGTAGGTTTTTCCCCTCAAAGATACCTACCATTAGTAGGCATCCACAAGTGTTTCTATTATATTTCCAAGTTATTTTCATTGCATCCTTATATTATGCAAAATAATTCATAACAAGTACCATCAAAACATGATCTTGGAATTTTGAAAGGAAAATGGCATGATAAATTTTTAGTTAGGAGGTTAATTTGTGAAGTGCATATCTATCTCAATTTGGAAATTTTTTCTAAAATTTAAATAGTTGATCAAGGACATATAGAAGCTAGAATGGTCCAAAGTTAAGGTCATTTAAAGCCAATTCAAATGATATTTTACAAAATTAGAATTTTCATTAAATTTATCCCATGAATAATTTTATTGGTGAGATGTCAATAGGAAAGTGAGTTCTAGGTAGATTTGAGTTATAATAAAATAATTAGCTTTTTTTTAATTATTTTTTAGTATGTTATCATCAAACATATTTGGGAAGCATCATCATAGAGCCACAAATTAAAGGCTCAAACAAGAGTTTCTAAACATGAAAATGTTGGAAATAGGTGTTTTCATTGATGTCAACCCAAGATGGAGTTTCATTGATTTTTTTGTGTATTTTGAAGTATGTACAAGCTCTGGAGATAGTTGTTATGGTGTGATATCAGTTGGTGCAAGTCTATTGAGTTGTATAAGGAATCTTGAATAATATTCAATATGGTAACTAGATGTGATGGAGAGGATGATACACATGTCTTGAAGAGTCTACAACATTTCTACATTGATAGGCATCCCATAATAGTGGTTTACAATTTTTGGCCAAACTGGACACTGAAATTATTATTTTTAACTAAATCTTCACATTCGGCACCTATAGCGGCTAAACTGTGAGGAATTTGAAGATGGTGCAAACTAGAGTCTCATCAAATTTTGTCTATAGATTCTAAAAATATTTTTTTCAAAATTTTTGGAATCAAATTGCACTTTTTCCATCTCCCACAAAAATTTATTTTTTTCAGAAAACAACATTTTTAAAAAGTGACGCATAAGTATAACGATAATTTTTTTCCATGAAGGATAAAATTATAATTCTTTCAAATTTAGATTTGTAACTCTGATATCTAGTGCTTCCACTTGGTTAGATAGTTTTTACTAAATATTTTTCCTTAATCAAGTTTCAAAGTCAAACTAATTACAATTCGCATACCTGATCTAATCGTGA
The DNA here is from genome assembly GCA_007258455.2 of Sequoia sempervirens. Taxonomy (NCBI): domain Eukaryota; kingdom Viridiplantae; phylum Streptophyta; class Pinopsida; order Cupressales; family Cupressaceae; genus Sequoia; species Sequoia sempervirens. The sequence goes on along the minus strand of VDFB02050616.1, from coordinate 15,646 downwards.
TAACACGTAACTTTTTTATATTTCAAAATTTAATTTAATTTTTTTGTTAGATCAAGGACTTCAATATCTGGTGCACTCATATTTTTCAAATTTTTTTTTGATAATCTTCTATTTTTCCACATGTGAAGAACAAAGAAATTCATTTTGATTAAAACCTATGTTTAATAAAACTTAAAAACAAATACATAACAAACCAAAACATATTAAAATTATATTCATTGGATAGATTGTTTTGAGGAATACCATAATCATTTGAAATAAATTTTAAATGAATTCATTTGATCCCCCAAAAGCTAAATCAAAAGTGATTTTTTATCAGCATTTTGATAGGTGTAAAGGAGACGCATTTATAGGTATGGTTTAAAACTAGCGAGGTTATATCCAAGGGGGTTTGATCTAAGGTGATTTGATCAAACCCTCTTCAATTGGAATCCTTAAAATGGAACTTTTTAAGGCTTAAATCATTACATTTTCTAAAAATATGTGATTTTAGCTAAAATCATTTCCTCTCGGAATTGTAAACCACTATTATGACAACACCGATATCATTTTAGTTTTATGTACCACACACAAAAATAAGGTGTAGAAGCTTTACTAAAGCATTTATAGTGTAGTCTCTATGGAGGAGTCATGTTTTTCTTGTTCGCATCCTTTTCCTGAGAAAAAATTAGTCTTGCAGTTGAGATGATATGTTGTTCAAGATATAGAGGTAACATTTCCAAGAAATCAAGTCATCACACCTTCTATAGTGTGAGTTACAAGTAATAGTATTCTAGTCTACACTCTAACAATATAATGTGTTGACATTGGTACATTTAGAGACTCTACATTCCTTTGAAAGCAACATATTGGCTTTGTGGGTTTGTAGATATGATCAATAATGTTAAATTCACACTACTATGTAGCCTTAGGTATTTTGATATTTTGAAAGTTCAATTTTTGAATAAAAGTATGTTACAGTTTGTTTGAAATGCTTTATTCTTATATATTCAATGGGTTTCTCCTCTTTGACCAACATATGATGATCATTTTATTTAGGAGAAGGTTAAGGAGATATTATGAATGGAATGAAATACTTGCATCATAATTTGCATGGTGATTTTGATCTCTCCCCAGTGGTGTAAAGTTGTGCAGATGATAGTTTTAATAGTATTATCATTATTTGGGCCAATAGGCTTGTTTCCTCCATCATTGTTTGATCCGAACTAGTTAATATTATTTTGGAGAAAGTGTTGTGATGTAATTGAATATTAACATACTGTTTGTTGGTTCATAACATGTTTTCTCTCATATTGTATATGTTTTGAAGATGACTCATGAAATATCATTTATTTTATCTAAAGGACATCTTGTTTCCAACCTATTTGTGGTGATGAGTTGTTGTGGAGGATATATAAAGAAGAAAAATCATTTGTCATGATGATGAAGTGTGAAGTGAATATGAATTAAGTAGAATAAAAGGATGAAGTATCTGAATTCAATGTGAAGGATTAATTGTGTGAAAAAGTGACTACAACATCAACATGTGTTAGATGCTTCCTCATAATAGTTCATAATAAATTTTCTCATTCTAATTTTAATGTATCTTTCTTTGAGATAGTGAGTCTCATCAATTCCTTTTGTATCTAGCTCTAAGGTTGTACATCTTAGTTTGAAAGTCCACAGATAGTGAACCTCAAAAAAATTGTATTTCTTATTAGCAATGAGCTACTAATATTGTGTGTTAATCCTCACCGTGTTTTTTTCCCTCATTGGGTTTTCCATGTAAAAATCCTAGTGTCTTTATGTGATGCATGTGTTCTTTTTTGTTCCTTTCATTAAATGTGATGTGTTAATCTATAAATGAGAATAGCTAAGTTTTAATTTATGTTGATTCACCACCCCTCTCAGCACATCTTTGTGTTCAACAAAAAAATCCAAAAAAGGAAGATATAGATTTGAATTTAGGATTAAATTGAACTTATATATGGTGTGGTTTTAAATACACAACAATGTTTCACTAGTTGGAAGAAAGTATATATAATATTATAGTTTAAAATCAAAGGAGAAATGAAAACCATCAAGTCTAAAATGTGAGAATAGTATGAAAGAGAAGTGTTACATCTCCAAGAATCTATCTATAAGATTGTTGTTTTTTTTCCATTGATGTCAAAAGTTCTATGAAGAGTGTTGTAACTTGGTTTTTTGGTTGCTAGTCTCTGAGAAATGCATTTTATTTCTCCGTTGATGATGTTTTTCTCTTATGGTTTTGAGGATAGCTTTTTTTTTGTCAAGGCATGTGTGATACATGTTTCAAATCATTTGAGTTACTAAAAAGGTTTTTTTGAGAGTGAAAGATTGAAGACTATGTTGAATCTATGAGGACATTCTCAAAGGTGTAAAGGTTAGCTTTGTATATCATCACATTTGAAGTTATGGTTCTGTGGTTTAGAATTTAATTTCATTGAGATGTGAAGGTGTTATATCCAAATTTTCATTTCAATAATCCTTCCACAAAAAAATTATAAGTGTAAGAGTACCAAACTATGTTAAGGGTAGTGCAAAGTGGTTCAAAAGAGTTGTTGGAATGCTTTGCATTCTAATACATGTGAATTTATGTTCAAGGGGTTCTGAGGACATACTCAGTGATGTCTAAAGTATGTTATATTGAATTTTCAAGTGATCTAGTGCTCCACAACTTTAGTTTTCAAAGTGTCAGAGTGATACAGTTGGTTCAGTATGCTTAATCTCCATCAAAATAAGTGTTTGAATACTTGCACCAATAGAAGGTTGTGAGGTTTAGTTGTATGAGTTTGTGTGGAAACTCCACATGTCTCATAGTGTCTAAGGTATAAATCATATGAAGATATTTCTTGCTTCTAGTACCACATAGGTGTTTCAAGTCATTTTGTGAAGTTATGCTTTTTGTTGAGGCCAACTAAGGTATGTTGATGGTATGTGCCACTAATTCAAGATTGTGTGGATTTTAAGGAGTGATTGAGGGTGTTGTATGGGTCATGTTGAATCATTTGGGAGAAATTGAACCATAGATTTTGATGAGTTCTATAGGCTACTCTTGCACTCTTAGGATCTTTCACCTAAAAGGAGAGAGATAGACTCACAAAATCAATGTGGTTCACTCAAAATAAGATCATGTGTATGATGAAATTATGACTAAATTAAATGACCTAAATGCAACTAGATGATGAAATTTATTGATTAAGAATGCAAAACTATTGAAATGCAACTTGTTTGAAAACACATTGTGCTATGCAAAAATGGACTAGAAATGTGAATAGAAATGAACCAAACTGAAAGTTTGCACCTGGGATATGGATGGAGATTGCAATTGAATTTTGGAATGTTTTTTATGCTAAATTTTAGACCTGGTGGGACTCATTCGCCATTCTAGGCAAATCAATCCCAGTTCTGCAAAACCATTCCAGAACCTGTTTAAGACAAAAGGGTATCTAAAAATGTGGAAAACCAAAAAATGACCTTGAAGTGAGACTCATTCACCACTCATGGTGAATGAGTCCACTTTTTAATTTCTAAATATTCAAAGGTGGAAAATGAAGCTTTTGATCTGCACTTTTAGCTTCTATAGGTGTCCAATTCTAAAACTATTAGATTTGGGCCTGAAAGTCACTTCTTGTTGATATTTTTCCTTCATCAATGACTAGAAGTCCTAAACAACTTTTCAATGAAATATTCAATGATTTTTAAGCTTCCAAGAGGTCTAAATATGCAACACACAAGGCAAGAGAGAGAAATATTGAATGTTAGGGCATGGGGGTTTGCCTTGGTCAAACCCCCTTTTAGGAAATTAAACCAAAATGATGAAAGAATGTAATGAAACATGAAATAATGGAGTTGATTACCTTTCCATGATGATTGATCTTGAAATTATATAACAAAACATGAAGAATCTTCCCTTGAATGTCTAAAAATTGCTATCTTGGTGACTTGTAATGATGAAACCCTAAGTTGCTTGACTTGAGATGGAAGAATGATGGATGAATAATGAATAATGATTGTGATTTAGGATTTAGAGACTTGATTTTATATGAAATTCACCTTAATAGCCTGAAAATTGGATCTCTGAGGCCAACATGTGAAAACAATCAACTTAAATTTCAATTTTTCCTGCTCAAAGATCAAAATTGGGCCAAATGGGACTCATTTATCACCCATGGTGAATGGGTCCCACTTGGATGGAACTGATTCACCATGGATGGTGAATGGGTCCCACAAGGACCATTTTGATAGCTAGGATTCCAGAAGTTAAGAAATAAGGTTTATATGGTGACTATGTCGGGTATTACATCAAATTAAGCCTCAAGATGCATAATATGGGGTAATAGTGGCCTATTAATGATTATGTAAAGGTCAATTAGGGCTTGGAACACATAATTCAATGTTAAAGTGTGATTAAATACACTTTACAACACTAAAATGAGGTCCACATAGCCTAGGAAGACACAAGAACCAATGTGAATGTGCAAGACACATTACAACACTAGTTTAACATTAAGTTTAAGTTATAAGCCTTCTAGATTAATGTGATAATGTTATTAAACATATTTTATAATATTGAATTAGGGGAAAATGGGCTCATTAAGTCAAGAAAAGCGTGAAAGTCTCTTACAACACTTTACAACACCTTTACAAGACATCGTTAAATGCCTTTGCAAGGGTCCAAGACCTAGTGTGGATGCATAAAATGCCTCACAACACTAAATAAAGGCCTCATTAAGTCCAATTTTATCATCAATTATTCCCATGTCAAGAAAGTTGCCTTTTTTCTACGGTACATAAACAAAAATAATGCTTTATCATTGTTGTGTACCGCCAATGGATGTGAAGGCCAACATGCTACATATTACATGCTTTCTTGTTTATAGCCTATCTAATTTAGAGAGGATATTTGGAGAGTCTAGAAAGAAGAATTGCAATCATCAAAAGAGATTGAGCTTAATTGTTAGTTTTAGATAGTGGAAGGATTGTCATTCTATAATAATTCCTACATTTTTGCTCAAATCAAGGAGTTGTGGTATCCTTGGGTGTAACCATAAAAACTATAATTTGGGAGTTTTAGCTTCCTTGGGTTGTAACCCTAAAATGAAGTTGTAAATTTTTTTCATTTTGTGAAGTTGGATTAGGACAATAACTCCTAGTAGATTTTATCACTATGTTTTTTCCCTTGTGAGATTTTCCACATATATCTGGTGTTGTGATGTGCATTTTCTTCATCTTTCATGTTCTTTTTTATATGGTAGTGTTTAAAGAATTTGTTTGTTTTGAAAGGTTTGAGATTTGATAGAATATTAATTCACTGCACCTCTTAGTATTCCAGTGTGTTCAAAAAATTTGTATCAAAGGCAAGTTCCTTAGAAGAAGTCTAATAGCTTGAGGAAGATCTAGGATGGCACAAAAAGGGTCTCAAAAGGCACCTAGGTTTGATGGAACAAATTTTTCTTTCTGGAAATTCAGGATGGAAACCTATCTAACCTCTTTGGGGTTTGGTGTTTGGTAATTAGTCAAGGATGGTTATACTATTCCTACTACTCCTCCAACTGATCTGGTAAAGATTAAGGCATATGAGAACAATGGAAAGGCTAAGAATGCTATCTTGAGTGGGATGAAATACTTTGAACCTGTAAAAGTAATGCGCTACATGTTAGCAAAGGAGGCCTGGGAAAATATTAGTGGCATCTATGAAGGAAACATTAAAGTAAAAAAAGCTAAGTTGAAAATCTACAAAGGCAATTTTGAGAACTTGGAAATGTTAGAGGATGAAGATATTGTAGGATATTTTCTCTAGGTAGATGATGTGATCAATGCAATTAGAGGACTTGGTGAATAACTAGAAGAATCGATAATGGTTAAAAAGGTAGTAAGTTGGGATCTCTACTTAAAGCTTATAATCTTAAAGTATCTTATATTGTGGAAGCTAGAGATTTAGATAATTTTTTAATGGGTCAATTATATGGTGCTTTCACTACCTATGAGATGAGAGAGATTGAAAAAGAAGCTCAAAATAAGGAAGCAAATTTCAAAGCTAGTAGGAAGGAGAAGTATGAAGCATTTGATCAGAGTAGTGATATTGATGAAGAAGAAGCAAAATTTGTAAGAAATTTGAACAGGGGTATAAACAACTACAAAGGTAAGCTACCTTTCAAATTTTTTAAGTGTGGAGAGAAATTGGTCATTTTTCTTCGAAATGCCTCGTAAAAGATTCTACAAAGAGAAACAAAGATTCTAGAAGAAATAAGTTTAAAAGAGCTCTACTCTAAGGAAGATTCCTGCTTTTCAAAGGATGAGGAATCTAGTAGTCTGGATAATGAGGATGAAATCCTATTCACAACTGCTAAAAAGAATGAAGATGAAACTAAAGATTCAAGGGTTTTGTGGACTAATTTTCATGCAAAAGATGAGGAAAACTCTTGGGTGATTGATATTGGTTGTTCCAACCACATGACAGGGGATAGGAGAAACTTTATCAAGCTTGGAGATGATACTTCAATAAAGATCTATGGAAAAGGTATAATAAGTATTGATGGAAAGCACAAGACAAAATATGTTCTTTATGTTAAATGTCTTAGGAACAATCTTCTTAGTGTGATTCAGATGTGCAACAAAGGATACAATCTCATATTCAATGAAAGAGGATGTGAAATAAAAAAAGGAGAGTCTGGAGATTTGGTGGTAGAAGGATCTAGGACTAATCATGTGACATATATAGTCTAAAGGATTTCAATGGGGTAATTTTTCTTTTGGAACAAACAAGTGAATGTTGTCTTTAGCATAGGAGAATGGGACACATAAATTTTGACAACCTTGTGAAGATGAATTCATCACATGTGGTAAGAGATATGCCCAAGATAGTCAAGCCTCTAAGTACCTTGTGTAAGGAATGCCAATTTGAAAAGTAGACAAGGATAAGATTCAAGTCTAAAGACTATTCTTCTTCTAGAACATTGGAGTTAATTCATATTGATTTGTGCAGGCCTACTAGAACAAATATTTTTCAAGGAGAAAGGTATATTGATGATTTATCTATGATGCCATGGGTTACATTATTAAAAGATAAATATGAAGCTTTTAGTATATTCAATATTTTTAAATCAATGATTGGCAATGAATTGAATGCTAAATTAGGTGGTTGAGGTCTAATAGAGGAGGTGATTTTACATCAAATATGTTTAATTATTTTTGTGAAGAGCATGGAATAAAGATGCATTTGTCTTCTACTAGAACCCCTTAGTAGAATGGGGTAGTGGAAAGAAAAAATAAGACTTTGATCCCTTCTTTCTTTTGGGAAGTGAACCCTCTAATAATGAGCATATTGTATACAGTGTTGTAATTACTTTATATTGTGAGCTAATCCTCACCATGCTTTTTCCCTTTTGGGTTTTCAACATAAATCTAGTGTTCTTATGTGTTTGATGTGTTTGCATTGTTGTTTCATATGTTTCCATTATACTAATGCATGATACAAGTTTAAGGGCTAATAAAGATCTAAATGTTAATGGGGATTTTAATGTTTTAATGAACAATTGATTCACCCCCCCTCTTAGTTGTCCCATGCATCTAAAAATTGGTATCAGATGAAGGTTCCTTGGAAGAAGCTTAACCACTTGATGTAGATCCAGATGGTGCATAGGAAGGAGGCTCTCTTGTTTGATGGGATGATTTATGCATTTTGGAAAACCTAAATGGAAGGTTTCGTTGTTTCCCTAGGGTTTGGGGTTTGGAAGTCAATTGAAGATGGATATGCCATGCCTACTAATGGTATGACAACTGGTGGTGAGATCAAGGCATATGAAAATAATGGAAAAGAAAGAAGTACTATTTTGAGCAGTCTTTCTAATTCATAACTAGTAAATGTTAAGAGCTACAAATTTGATAAAGAAATCTAGAAGAAGCTAGAAAGTGTCTATGAAGGAGATGATAAGATCAAGCAAGCAAAGATGCATAATTTGAAGACTAATTTTGAAACCCTAAGGATTTTAGAAGATGAAGATATTGTGAGCTACATGCATAATTGGATGAAGTTTTCAACTCCATCAATGGCCTTGGTGGAAAACCACAAGAAGATGAAGTGGTAAAAAAGGTATTAAGAATTCTTCCTAAATCTTATAGTCATAAAGTTTTGCTATTAAGGAAGCTCAAGATTTAGATGATTATTATAGAGATCAATTTTTTAGTGCTTTAACTACCTTTGAATTGAGAGAGTTTGGTCAAAATGATTCAAGAAAAGAGACTACTTTTAAGGCTAGAAAAATAGAGAAGGATGATGGATCATATCTATATGATCTTGATGAAATAGAAGAAAAATTTGTCAGGAGATTGAAAAAGGGGATTGGAAAATATAAAGGTATGTTACCTTTCAAATGTTTCAAGTATGGAAAGATAGATCATTATACTCCTAGATGTCTAGCCACAGTTTCAAATGACAAGTATAATGATAACAAAGGTAAATATGTCGAGAGAAGTTATTATGTTAAGGAAGATGCTAGCATATTTGATGATGAATCTGACTAGTTCTTGTTGATGGCGGTTTTGGCACCACAACAATGCAAGCAAAATATTGCTACTCTACTTCTCCTGAAAGAGAAAGGAAACACATGGACGCCTTAACTCCCAATGTCTTTGTAGTTAGTTCTCAACTGTGGTGATGTTACTCAGTGGCCAATGTAATAGTAATATTCAAGGGGCCTACTAGTGTTGAGATTTTTGGATTGTTTTGGGTTAAACATAAATTTAAACCTACTCTAACTGGGGTTTTAAATAAATAAAAAAATATGGATCAGTGCTTTGGAATAGAAAAGAATGATACTTCAACCAAATTAACCAGACCTATCACCTTCCAAGAAAATCCTAACTAAAATTGCAGAACAAAATTAACTTGTGACTAACACACAGTTCCATTCATTCACAGTGTTGATTTCAACAACAGATTGCAAGTCACCATTTAAATGAAACATAAAAACCAAACTTCATTCCTTGAAAGCTTCTCAATTCAAATGATCAACTCAAGACAAACACCATTTTGAAACACAACATGAAATAGATTTTAATATGGTTGCTTCTACTATTAGTGAAACAGATAAGCAACATTTACAAAGCTGGCACAATCACCAGTGTACAGAAAATCTGTGATTTCAAATTGTTCCCATTTACACTAAGGAAATTGAAAGATACATTAGACTATTCTAAATCAAACTCCTACTCTAGGAAGACAAAAGAAGCTCCTATTACAAAGAATCAGGATCAGATTCTATCCCCTCTATTCCTATTCTACTAACTACTAACCCGAGTTCTTTTTTCTACCCTTTTTAACTTGGAAGTTTTTTCTCTTTTACAAAGGAATCCTTATATACAAAGTAATACCATTATCTATCAAGGGAAATTCGGAGTTGCAAGAGAATTCGGCGTCCGGATCTTTAGACAAATTAGGTCTTACTGCATTAAATCGCGAGTCCATCTTTGCTCATGTCGGTAAAAGATTGTCTAGGATCACCTTAGATCTTTTGCATCTACAGCATTTACTCTCTGTCTTCATGTCGGTGAACTCTAGCGAGCTGCTGATCTCAAAATATCATCGGTAATGTCGGTCACCTCCTACCGATGAGTCGTCTGAGTACATCCCTATGACTCCACAATTTCTTCTTTCCTTGACTTCTTTTTGCACGTTGACCGTCTTCTGGAAGCACCATCGAGCTCTCTTGCAGATCTGAATGCTATTGCCCGAGTCGATCCATTGTCATCTATTCTCAGAAAGAATCCATCTGATTTGCATTTTGTTGATCTTCCCTCGCAGGAGTAGTCAATCAGTCAAAGGGACCGATGAGTCATTCTTTTGGCTCCTTCTGGTTGGTTGGGCATATGCCACGCGAGCTTTATTAGGCGGTCAAAAGTGGTCCAAATAGTATCGCATGTCAATTAGGCATCATTGGTGTCTCCAGATATATGATCTCAATCCTTCAATAGTTATCGGCATGACAATGCAGCTAGTCGGTGGGACATCATGGCAAACCACAGGATCAATTGACGAAGCTCATCTTTCATCGAGGAGACTATCGGCTTATTAGCCATGACCTCATGATGAAGCCCCTCTTTTAAGCGGAGTCTTACCGACACCTTGTTTCGATTGAGACATCCACACACCGACTGGCTTCTAGAGGTAAAGTGATGCTATGCTACTTAGTTGATATCTTGAGACCCTTCCTTGGCCGAGAGACTCTCTTTCTTTGTCGGTCGGAATCACGACAAACACTTACCTTTAGTCCTTGAAGGCTTGAAATTCTCAGCCCGAGACCATAAAGCTTGTTGGGGAGACTTTTGGCGTGCTACCATCCCTTTCAATCGCCCTTGTCGTCGTGACTATACCTCATTGATGAGACGCATTACTGCCGACGCCCATACTTTCTTCGAAGACATCCTTGTCGTCTGGGACCCTCTTAGCTAGCTTCTTTTCATTTAGTGACTTTCCGTAGTCGGGGGAGACATCTTGGGCAAAACTCCCCTCTTTCTACACAAACTACGCTATCATGAGAGAGACCTTCGATTTGCTTGTAGAGACATCCTACCAAACTTGTTGCATTCATTCAAGTCTCCCACAATATCCTTCTTTTGGTGTGACTTCCCTTTCGGTCACCAAAGAGTTCTCTTGAAGAAAGGAACCTTGAATAATAACTCAATCCTACAAAATAGATCCCTCATCAGTTCGAAGGTAATAAAAATATATCATTATTAATCATATCTTTAATTTTACTTAAAACCACTGACTCAGAATTCGTGAAGGACCGAAAGAACTTCGAAAGAGTAGCAACCTTCAAAATCCCGTGAGGCCGGGGTCAAAACAAATGGGAACTTTGCACTCTTTAAAACTGGCAGAACCGGGACCAAAACTAAAACAGGATGAGAGGGAAAATTGGACGAATCCTAGCAGAACCAGGATCAGGAAAAAATACGACCCAGAAACAACATCCCTCGCATTGAAACTAGCGAGGGCAGAGCCAAAACAAAATCGGGACTGAGACCAGAGTCGTGATGGGAATGAGCCATGGAAATAATCACAACTTCCCAGTTCATACCAGGTCCTAGCTCTGGGTCCACAAAAGAACCCAAAATGCGTAGGATAGAAACAAATGCCAGCGAGGTCAGAACACAAACCAACCTCAGGCGAAGCACAACGGGGGTGGGGGCGGAACCAAATCCAAAATTGAAACTTCTTCAAAGTTTCAATTTCAGATTCCATCCCAATCCCACCTCTGACAAAATACAAAGATGAAAAGAAGGAGAAAGGGAGGAAGAACAACACCTTGCGACAAAACAAAAAGAAGAAAAAGAAAGGAAAGAAGGAAACACACAGAATCGGGATTAGAACGAAACCCAAACTAGAAACTTTTTCAAGTTTCAAGGTTTAGTTCCCATTTTGGTTTTGAGTCCACCAGAAACAAAAAGAAAAAGACACAAGGAGGAAAAACCAAAGCGTGGAACTAGGACAAGGGACATAATGAAAAGAAAACTTGGAAGGAATTCCAAGTTTGGAATCCGATCGGGTTCTAGGTCTTCCAAAACAAAAAGAAAAAGACACCCAGGGCCGCAAACACCCAAGGCATAGGACACAAAAAACCAACAAAAAGGCCGACAAAGAAAAGAGAGAAAAGCAGAGTTAGACCTGGGACGGGACCCAAACGAGGAACTTTTTCAACATTATGAATCGGACATGGACCCGAATCTGAGAAAGAAAAAAGGAAGAAGACAAAGAATAGTCAGAACCAAAACCAGAACCAAGAACAGAACAAGACCAAAACCTAGAAGGAATTTCCAAGTCCAGTATTGGTTCTGGTTCCGCCTCCAACAGAACTTAAAAAATAAAATGCCTAAGGCAGAAAACCAAAGGCCAAAGGGAAAAAACAAAGGGGGACCCATTTTGCTCTAGAATAAAATGGGATGGTTATGCAAGGAAAAACAATTAGATGATGAAAATGGTGATTTTTTTCATGGCTCTAAATGTTGAAAATAATGCTACTAACTCTAAAATATTTATGAAGGAAATTTCTTCGAAAATAGGTCAAAACATCAAAGGAACTATAGTGATTGTTTTTCATGCTAGAGAGGAGAAGAATCACGAGATAATTGATAGTGGATGCTCAAATCATATGACAAGTGATAAGAGTAATTTTTTTAAACTTGAGAAGTTTGAAGGTGGTCTTGTTAAGTTTGGTGATGATACATCTGCTAAGATATGTTGAAAAGGTTCAATTAGTTTTGATGGAAAGAATAATACAAATGATGTTCTTTATGTCAAGGGTCTCTGACATAATATTTTGAGTGTAGGGAAAATATGTAGAAATGGATATAATCTTGTATTTTAGAATGGTGGTTGTGAAATCAGAAAAGGAAGCTTTGGAACTTTAGGTACTACGAGAACAAGGATAGATGGGAATGTTTATCATCTCAAAGGTTCTAATGGTAAGTGCTTTATGACTCAAATAAATGGAAGCTGACTATGGCATAGAAGAATGTATCACATTAATTTTGATAGCCTAGTGAGGATCAGATCTTCTCAAGTTGTGAGAAATCTTCCAAGAATTACAAAGCCTATCAATGTAGTTTTCAAGGAAAGTCTAGTTGGGAAACAAACAAGAAAGAAGTTCAATATCAAAGAATATTCTATCACAAGGTCTTTGGAGTTAGTGCTTACAGACCTATATCGACCTACAAGAACAAGAAGCTTTCAAGGTGATAGGTATTTCATGTTATTAATTGATGATTACTCTAGAACGACTTGGGTAACTTTTCTCAAAGAAAAATTAGAAGCTCTAGAAAATTTTAAAAAATTTAAAGGTATGGTTGAGAATGAGATGGATATGAAAATCAAGTGCTTAAGGTTTGATAGAGGTGGAGATTTTATCTCCAATGAGTTTAATTTTTTTTGTGAAGATCATGGAATAAAGAGGCATTTTTTAGCTCCTAGGACTCCTTAATAGAATGGAGTGGTGGAGAGAAAGAATAGGATAGTTCAGGAAGTAGTAAAGACAATGATGAAGGAAAAAAATATATTGAATTTCTATTGGAGAGAAGCTATTCATACTACTGTATACATACTCAATAGAGTACACACAAGAGTAAATAGTTCAAAGACTCCCTAATATGAATTATGGTATAGAAGAACTACTATCAAATATTTAAAAGTATTTGGAAGTAAATGTTATATCAAAAGAGATAAAGAAAACTTGGGAAATTTTGATGCAAGGTCAGATGAAGGAATCTTCAGTGGATATTCTACAAGAAGCAAGGCGTATTAGTGCTAAAAAAAGAGGTTGAAGAAGATAGTTGAAAGTACAAGTATCAAAGTAGATGAAGAACTACATAAAATCTCAATATTGATAGAAGGATTTGAATATGATGAGTCATCCTATAGAGAAGAAGTAAAAGAAGAAGAAAAGGAAAAGGAGATGCAAGTTGAAGAGGAAGAAGCTCCAAAAATAATTCCTAAGACCCCTAAGTATATGCAAAAGAATCATTGTATAGATCAAATCATTGGTGATAAGAGCAAAGGTGTGATGACAATTATAACAAAATTTATGATAGAAGAACAAGTAAATTTGTGTCTATTTTCCAAAGTATAACCTAAGACAATGATTGAAGCATGTAAGGATGAGAATTGGACCAAAGCTATGGAAGAAGAATTGATGCAAATTGAGAAGAATGGGACTTGGAAATTAGTCCCAATACCATAAAACAAGAATGTAATAGGAACTAAATGGGTATTCTGGAACAAGTTGAATGAGAAGGGAGAAGTTGTCAGAAATAAGGCTAGACTTTTGTGTAAAGGATACTCACAAGTGGAAGGAATATATTTTGAGGAGACACTTTCTCTAATGGAAAGAATGGAGGCCATTAGGATATTTTTTGCCTTTGCAACACATAAGGATTTCAAGGTTTATCAGATGGATGTGAAGTTTTCATTCTTGAATGGTGAATTGGAAGAATACATTGAACAACCAAAAGGCTTTCAGTTATCAGATTGAAGAAGGAATTGTATGGTCTCAAGAAAGCTCCCAAAGCTTGGTATGCAAGACTAGATATGTACTTGTTGTAGTAGGTATTTAATAAGAGTACTATAGATAGACATCTATATTTCAAAGTTAAAGGAGAACAAATCTTGATTGTGGTTGTGTATGTTGATGACATAATCTTTGGATGAAATGAAGGTATGTGCAAGACATTTGTAAAAGAGACGCAAAATGAATTTGAGATGTCTATGTTTGGGGAGATAAATTTCTTCCTTGGGCTATAGATTAATCAATCAAAGAAAGGAATATTCATTTCATAGTCAAATTATGTCAATGAAAAGTTGAAGAAGTTTGGAATGGAAGGCTCTAAGCTGTTGCAAGTATGAATTAGTATTGTGGTGTTGTCATTAAAGTTGTCATTGATGTCAACACAATTTAAGTTATTGCAGAGAAAGGAAACAAGTGATTGCAGATGGTGCATGTATAGTTGAGATATAGTTAAGATGTTGTGAGTACATGGAGCTATCTTTATGATGTTGCAGGTGTGCTGATTTGATGAGTTACCAAGTGATTTTGAGAAAATTAATTAATAGTGAAATCAAAATTGAGTGTGTTCAAAATGTGCTTCGGTATGTGATCTACATTTCTTCTGTGTTGATCCTATACTTGTGAAGATCTGAAGTGTTGTTTAAGGGCATCCTTGGTGATATATCTTGGATTATAACTTCTAGTTTGATGAAGACTGAAAGTTGAGTTCACCGGTTTGTGAATTGGTCTAATAGAGTTGTTTGTCTTTGGATAGGGAGAAATGCATCTTCTTTACAGTCCTTTGTTGGTTTATTTATGGTCTTTCATATCTGGAAGAAGGCTTATCATGGTGTTATCTATGTTCTATCAAAAGCGTTCATGGTTTGGTGCTTCAGAAGACTACTTTTAGAGTTACTATGTGTGTCTATATAGTCCAAATGGACTGATGGGAAGTGTTCTATGTATGAAGGTTGTTGTAGTAGCTACAAATGAATTTGAAGGTATCTAATATGTGTTCCAATGTATTGTGAAGCATGTTATGTGGTCTACATATTATCTTCTTGTTGTGGAAGCATGTACTTAAAAATTCATTTGTGTTTTCATTAGGTTTGGCCAACCTGGTGTTTACATATCATGCGAAGGATAAGTATCAATTAAGGAAGTGTGTGATTGATCCGATATGTAGTTTTGGGTCTTGGTTAAGTGTCAGTTTGGTCCACTCTCATTCTCTTCCACCACGGGAATGTTGAGTTGTCGACCTAATTTGAATTTGTAAAATGAAGTGTGTGTAGCCAATCTTGGAGAAAGTTTATAAGGTTGAAGATGGTATAAATACAAGACATGATGTTATGGATTGTATTCCACAAGTGTGAGAAGCAAGATAGATGTGAAGATACTATGAAATTGAATTGAGGCTACAAGAACTTTAATGTGTTAGACTTCTGAAAGCAGTGAGCTAATGGTGTCTGCAATTTTCTAATTAAGGTTGTGGATGTGTGCAAGTTGTTGTGGTGGATCTTTTGTTGCATTGAGATATTGTTATTTGTGTAACATTCATCTTTATATATTTTTGTATATGTAGGCAGTGAGCCTCTCATTTGGATAAT
>VDFB02050615.1:0-12625 GCA_007258455.2 Sequoia sempervirens | reverse complement strand
CATGAAATATTGAACAGAGAATAATATATTCTCAAATAAAATACCAGTAAATAAATATATATTATATAAATAATCAACAAGAAAAACCCAATATAAACAGATCTGTTTTCTGGTAATAATTTTCAACAGAAAATTGAGAAAATAATTTTTTTCACATCCTAAATAATTCATTCAAAAACTGTAGATCTTCATCAGGGGTATTTTATTAACAAACCCACTTTTCACAGAGTTATTTCTAAAAGAATTTGATTTGAATTCTTTCTTTAACTTGCCTAAATTCTTGAAAATTTTACAGACAAATAAGATGTTTACAGAAAGTTTTTCCAAAATCAATTACCAAGAAGTTGAAATTCCAACAAATAGATTTTCTTTACAAATAAATCAAGAAACCAATATCACAAGAAAAATACCTTTATAAAATAGTTGCCTGAAGGATGTAACCTCTTGCCTGTAACGTGCAATTCCCAAGATCTTCTTCAAAAAGATTTTCCCCAAATCCAAGAAAGCTTGTTCAACCACCAAGAAGATCTTCCACAAAGAATCACAACCCCAAATAACAGAGAGATAACAACTTCTAAGAAAATTAGGATTTTACACATAGAGAAAGAATTTTTGCTAGTCTTTTGAAAATTTCCCTGAGGCAATTGAATAACCCCGTGCAAAATCCCAGATCCACAATAACCTTCGTGAGAAAATTTCAACAACCCCAATGTAATTATGGCACTCACACACATGTCGAGAAGTTGTTGAGAAAATATCTTCTCCACTTCTCGGCAATTTTGCCATTCAAAAATTTGCATGTAATTTAATTAATTTATTAAATTTAAAATTTGAAAATCAATTTTCCAATTGCATGCAAATAATTTATTTATTTAATTTTAAATACTAAAAAAATCAATTTCCAATCACAATTTAATTTACTTGCATTTTATTTTATTTTTAATTTTATTTTTAATTCATTTAAATATAATATAATTTACACACTTAATAATTTAACTTAATTAATTAATTAATTTAATTAAAATAGTTTAATCTTTTAAAGACCAACTATTTAACCAAATAAGCTAACTAATATATTAAATTATCAAATAAATAAATTTCAATCATATTTAAATATTAATTAAAATAACAATAATTAAACACAATAACTAACATTAAAAATTAACCAATATTTATCTTTCAAAAATGATTTAACCAACAGAAAGCACAAAACAAACCTATGACTCAAAACTGAAAACTGACAATGTACTAAGACTAAGGTTAATGACTGGACTAGGATAAACCTAACTACTATCTCCCATTCAACATTTCCGTTGAGTCTTGACACGCTCAGACCTGATTACACACAGGTGGAGTCGGTGTCATATACCTACAAATCCTGCAACCGAGCAAACAACATGCATACATATATATATATATATAAAGCATTAAACAGACACACCGTGGAGAAAAATCACAGATATCGAGGGCACTGCAAGCAAGTGATGCGATTCTCGCTTCTCCACACCAATACACTTCACAACAAACTGACGAAATAAATGTTGTTAGTCCATCATAAGCATGCACATAGCAATAGTCATCTGAAAATAAACATCTAAACTAAATCATATCATGTCTGAAAACAATAATCATCAAACAAAGTATCATCATGTCACAGAATAATCCACCATCGCTCAAAACCAGCGATCCAAGTATCCAACAAAACATCATAGGTCTAACAGTATGAAAAAGTATCAACATAAAGCATAAGCATAAACGGAGGGGTACTACAATTGTGTTCTTTATCTCGCTTTCTTGGCTATCTGTGGAGGTGGAAACACCTAAACAGGGGTCTGATTGAGGTAGGCCCCTATACAACCACCCAACATTTTCATCTTTTTGTGTGTAGGAGTACATGCTTTTGAGGAGCTAGCTGGCGAATAGACTCTTCTACAAAATCATCTTTGTCAACCTAGCCTTGATATATTTGTAACTTTATCACATTCATTTGTACTTTTCATATTTCATAGTATTGTTTTGCTCTTCTAGAAGTCACTAGCTAGGCTTCTATCTTTTTTTCTAATAGTTCACGTTCTACTTTCTGTCCTTTGGTCGTACGAATGCCAGCACCCCTGAGAGATGCTAGTGCGCCGCGTTGTCATCCCATAACTATGCTTTTGTCCTCGGGTAGAGAGCTATCTGAGATATAGTGTTGAGCTAAAAAACTAGCTCGCCTAGCCTCATATCAAATCTTAAGATTGTAGAGTGGTTGCGGGACTTCATAGTCCTCATCATTCTCATCCTCACATCCTAACACCCTATTTAGTTGAAGTAAGTTAGGGTAGCCTTTTGTATCTTGGCCCTCTGTGACCTGGGGCCTTGCACGTGGAGGTCCCCCTGTCTTACAAATATGTTCTTTTATAATTCATAGCTCATCCTAAGATGGTTTTAAATTAATGGATGAGTGTAATAAATGCTGAAATCAGCATAGTGTGTACTAAGCTTGTTCACAAGAACTAGTGAAGTGGTTGGTGAGTAATAATTTGAATTTTCAAGCTTAAAAGTTTAGGGTCTAGATTTGGAACTATGGAAGTGACTTGTGTCAATTCTACACTCATGAATTTGATCCAAGGTGAGGAAAGTGAATCTAAATACCAAGAATAAATATTTAGGAATTGGTGGTAAAGAGGATTGGGACTTGTGATTTCATAAGCTAAATTCACACAGGAATATGTCACTTGTGAGCTTGTTATTGCATTTAGTACACCTTAACAAAATAGGCCCAAAATAAAAGGGAAATGTGCATGGGTATGCAATTTCCACCATTACATTTTTCCCTCACCTTGATGTGCATACAACTATTAGGCAAATGGATATTAAAGGAAAAAAAGCAATCAACATGTAAATTAATTTTTCTTCAAAAACTTAAAGGATACACATTTATAATGTTATAAATCATTCTTCAATTTTTCTTGCAATAATTATCTCCTACAAAAAAAATAAAACAATAAAATACTATGCAATGAGTAAAATTCATCACATAATTAAAAAATAAGTATTAAACAAAACTTGTTTGAGGAGTTATCTTAAAGTATGGTAGATAAGTATAATATATTCGGATTATTAAGATCCATTAATTCCAATAAGAGCATAGTAAAACATAATCAATAAAATAATCTATTATATAATTAAATATAAATAATATATAGGAATCATGCAAAGTATATCTACAAGTATACTAGTGAGTGTATGAGATTCAAGAGTCCAAGGTATCAAAGAATCCAATATAATAAGTGTCCAAGATTCTCATAATCCATCTTACATAATAGTTATGTTTGGGTAAGGTATAATAAAACCACAAATAAAAGGACACCCAATCTTTCCTAGTCATTGTTTTGGCCTAAAGTGGTTAATCGGATAATCCTTATTAGCATAGCTTAAATTATATATTACATTGTCTAATAAGTAAACAACCAAAAAATGGTTATGCAAATGTTATACAGTTACAATTACTCCTCAACTATACACCTCGTATAAATGCATCTTCAATTCATTGAATAATAATATATAAAATTATGTATTTATGTTTTAGTCTAGTATGAGAGCCTACATCACTCTTGTGTCTGAGAGTATGAAGATTATTTGAGACATGATAAAGTTGTGTTCAAGAGAAGGCATCTTTAAATTCAAATAATGTGCATGTAAAGGGATTTCTAGGGTGAAGAGGCATTTGAAGGCATGCATGAGAGAAGAACAAAAGAGGTCATGTTATCTAAGATGGTTTTAAACCTTATTTCATAGGCCATGACTTGTGCAATGTAAGTAGATTAGTTTCCATTATGTTGAAGGGATTGCTTGACTCAATAATGAGCAATAAAGGATTAATGTGCCATCATCCAACTTAATAAAGTTTTTTAACATGAGGAGTAAGTATTTCAATTGTAAATACAAAGATAGAATGCAATTTTTTCTAATGTTTGATGCCTTGTACAGTTAAGGTATGCTCTATCAAATGATTGGTGTTTTCATATTTGAAATCCTATTATTATAAGGTTAATTTGGTCACATTGTGTCCTTTTTGAGTGTTTTTAAGATGGATATTCCTTTAGAAAAATATTTTGGATTGAATTTTCATACTTGGAATTTAATTCAAATTCAAATGCAAATAATGAATACAAATTTATGGGGAATAGTAAACGGGAAGGAAAAAACACTTATAAATGAAAATAAATAATTGGATTGGCATAATAGAGATGATAAATTCAAGGATATTATTGGTCTTGAATCTCTTTTTGACTTTAAATTACATCATATGATTTAGACAAGTTATCAGTAGAAAATTAGGATAATCTAAATAAAATGTTTAGAGCAAAAGTAGTTAATGCAAAGTTTTCCCTAAAACATCAACTATTTAGATTCAAAATGGAAGATAGAATCACTATGTCAAATGGGTAAACCCACAAAATTTATTTATAATTCGAGTGAGGAAGGAAAAGTTGCAAAAAGCAAACCCATGCAAAAAAATTTGGTTTTTGGGTTTTGAACGAACTTATTGGTTCGAGTGAACCAAAAGATGGTTCAATAGAACCGTAGTTTGAGCGAACCCATTAAATTCAAGGTCCCACCATTCCCACCAAAAAAATAAAAAGAAAACATTTTTTGAGAGCGAACCCCCCATTTCCCACCTTCTCACCCTCATGCACCAAAAAAGTCCAGAATTTTGTACTTCAAAGCTCAGGTTGAGGTGAAAATGGAGGAGAATTCACAGACCCAATTGGATGATGGTAGTCCTCAAAACGATCTATCCAATGAATATAATTTTAATATGTTTTGGTTTTATTATGTATTTTTTTTTTAGTTTTATTAAACATAGGTTTTTCACTAAAAATCAAGCTCTATGTTTTGCACATGTGGAAAATATCAGATTATCAATTTTTTTTTTTGAAAAAATGAGTGCACCAGATATTGATGTCATTGATCCAACAAAAAAATTGAATTTGATACATAAAAATTACACGTTATACATTTCGCCTATGTCCTAATTGTAATTGGTTTGACTTTTGAAACTTGATTAAGGAAAAATATTCAATAAAACACTATGAAACCAATTGTAAGCACTAGATATCATAGTTAAAATATAAATTTGAAACAATTAGAATTTTACTTTCATGGAAAAAATTTATGTGTTATACGGTGAGGGTCACTCCTTAAAAATGTTGTTTCTTGAAAAAATTGGTTTTCGGAAGGAGATGAAAAAGAAGTGCAATATGATTCCAAAAAAATTGAAAAAATATATTTATAATCTATAGACAAAATTTCACAAATCACTAGTTTGCATCATCTTCAAATTTCTCACGGTTTAGCCGCTATAGGTGCGCGAAAGTGAATATTTTGTTAGAAAAAAAAAATTCAGTGTCCAGTTTGGCCAAAAATTGTAAACCAGTATTGTGGGATCACCCAAATCACATAAGTAATTGAGATATCTCATTAGGTAACTAGAAAAAGTCAAGGCTCCAATAAATGATGATGCTAAATCTATTTTGTTAAATAATTTTCCTTCATAAGATAATGTTATTTTTACACTTAGTCAAATAACTTCTCAAACCCTAAGAGATATGCAATTGAACCCCTTTAACAAAAAAATAAAATTGCAAGGGATACAAAAGTTTATTCTCAATAGGTACAAACAAAGGGGAAATTAAATGTTTTTACTTTGAGAAAAAAGGTCACACAACTTGGTCTGGTCGAACTCGAGATAATTATTTTATTAAAGGAAAATTCAAAGATAGATCAAATGAAGTTAACTAGCTCATGTTGAGGATGAGGATCCACTAGCTAATCCTTTTATTGGTGATTATTGTTTTGAACATACTAAGAAAGGATTTGTACTTTGAGTCTTCATAATTGGAGATAGGAGACATTAAATTATGGAAAAACTCTATCATCTCAAGCTAGCTTCTTGCTTTGATATGGTGCTTTGTATTAGAAGAATATGATTTTCCTTTCCTATTTGTGTGGCCCAATTTGTGATAACACACTATAAATGTATTTTTAGAATATTTAGCCACATAGATGGACTTCAAAATAGTAGTGACATAAATCTTAAATAGATTTCCCATCCTAGTTCCCATCGCTACCACCAAACTTCCTCTTACTAGTCTAAAACCATGCATATTAAGCATTACATACATTCCCAAATCATTCAACTTTGAATCTCAAATCAGATTTCTAGCTAATCTAGGAATATATATAAAACACTAGGGAGGGTTTTAATCCTCCCATCACTAAAACACAACAATACCTTTCCACATCCAACAATTGGATATGTATTATTTTCTCCAAGGTAGACATTACCTCCATCATATTTTTTATATGTGGAAAACCACTCATTATGAGGAGTCATGTGATACGAGTATCCTGAGTCTACCAACCAATATTCATTAGAAATGAAATTACAAGAAAAAAGTAAAACATCATCACCTACATCAAAGAAATTTTATATGATGGAATCCCATTACATTTCTTTTTATTTATTCACTCCTTCACATGTCCTCTTTTCCCACAATTCCAATGCTTTACTATTCTCTTCTTTCTAGGAGTCTTAGAATGACCTTTAGACTTATCCTTAGGCCCTTGATCTCATTTTGGACTTCTTTCTTTTGGACTACCCATAACATTGAGAGCACCCACTGAGCTATCAATAACCTTCTTCCTCATTTCCAGTGACAACAAAGTTGCAACAAGTGCATACATCTTGGGGTTTTTAAGGCTAGAAGTGATAGTAAGAATACAATTTTTCGATGACTTAGGTAAAGCATGAAGAAGCATATAATGCATTTTTAATTTTCTTCAAGTTTAACACCTATAGATGCTAATTGACTCAAAATAAATTAAATATTCTATAATGGATGAACATTTTCCTTCATTTTAAGAGAAAATAAATTTCTTATAAAATACAAAATTTTCACAAGGATCATGGCTTGATAAATCTCACCAATCATTTCCATAAATAAAATGAAGTCTTTTCTTTAGACACATTCAGGAGAATGGAATTTTTAATACATAATTAGATAGTACCTTGTTCCTTTTTTCCATCTTCTCCCAATCATCTTGATTGATTGCATCAAGTTTCTTTTCTTTAATTTTGTTGCAACCACCTATTGATCTCTTTCAAGTCAATGAGATCATTTTTGAACTTCCATAGCTTGTTGTTAGATCCATTAAACTTCTCAATGTCTAATTCATATGCAAATACATCCATGATTCTTACAAACAAAAAATTGCAAAATAGAATTCCTATTATAGCACAAAATCCTCCACGCTTCCACCCAAAAGAACAAATTTGGGTAAGCTCTTTATTGCCAAATGTTAGAAATGAAGGCAATCACTAAAATATGGAAATATGATTTAACTCAAGAAAAACTGAAAAATAAACTATAAAGTATCAATAGAGAAATGATTTTAACATCAAATAAATTATCACAACTCAAGAACCATACACAACATAAAGATTTATGTGGAGAAAACCCTTTTTGGTAAAAAAATCTACCAAGAAAAGAGAGAAAATTTGTATTGTTCTTCCAAGGGATTACAATACATAGAACTACCTCAACCTTACATCTAATCTAGTAACATTTGTGTATTTGTAAAATATTTCATGATGTCTCCATCTCAACCCCTCAATATACAGACTCATGGGGCTCAAAATAATACAATAAAACATTATCATGGGTTAAAACAAGGTTCCAAAATATCATGGTAAAAATCCATACAACCCTTACATGCTAAACATGGTCTCTTACATGACTTTACATGCTCTTATAGGTTGCCATAAAAGTTCACTATAAAATAGGAGGTTCTCTTACATGCATCATAGACTATCAATAGCTTATGTAAAAATTCTCTTACATGTTTCATAAATTATTCTCATGTCCACAATTATCTCCCCTAATTTAAGCCCTTATAGTTGTCATAGAATCTATCACAACATTTTGAGAAATATGATTTTCATGTTAGACCACTAAATAGGAATCTTTTGAAAATTAATAACTTATTTTCCAAGGCATTGACACCTGACAAAAATGCTAGAACTAAAAATATCACACCCCTTTTGATGGAGCATAAATATTTAATAATATATATATGAAATAATTAATAAGAAAACATAATAATAATAATATTAAATAAATAACTCAAGCATTGCTAAGGCTGAGACACCTTAATTCCTAACAATTATGAACATTTAGTTGATATCATATTAATTATTAGTCAATTTAGATTATACTTGAGTGGTAAAACTTTACAATAGTTTGACGCATCTTGTTTTCTTTACACTTCATGTATTTAGATTGTGTCACTTTCATTGACCATTTCTCTAGCACTAGTACCCATAAGTATAGTATGAAATTATCAATATTCTCTTGTTATTTATCTTTCTATTCTTGCTCTCCCACTATTCACGTGGATTAAATATATATAATATACCCACTTTTCATCATAACACACCTATATTTAGGTTATATTTTCCATAAAAGTGAACTCACTTGATATGAGAGATCAATATATTTCTTAGATATCCTTATCATTAATCACACTATTTTATTCTTTTTCTTCATTTTTGGTTGGATAATTTATGTTTCCATGTTCCTAGTTAGCATGAGGATGATGCAAATACACTTTTATTGGTGCATCTTGTCACAAGTTACTTTTAACATGTTTTTTTTTCAACTCACTTCTTTCTTGTACCTTTTTCATTTATTTGAGGATTATTTATGATTCCATATACATGTTGTGATTCCCTTTTCCTATTATTCCATTTATCCTATGTGTCCTTAGATATTTAGTTTTTGATTATGCCTCATTTGTTATATTTTTTACATTCATTTCACCTTCTATCTTTGTGTTCTATTTTCCTTGTTGACATATATCTCTTGCAATTATTCTTTACATCCTCTTTATCACCATGATTTATTTACCAGTAGCTTTTGATTGTATTCTCCACTTGAGTAAACCAACTTGCATTTTATTTCATGGTCTTAAATATTTTATCATATCACAAGACTTGTTTTATATCATAAGCTTATGACTATGCTTATTCCTTAAAGTTTGGTGGAGTTTTTTATTCATATTGATCTCACTTTGTTACACACTTATTAGAGCATATATATATTGATCTTACATTGACATATTATATTTTCTAGAGCTCAAATATTGATTAGATAATGATATATTATGCTTCTTAGAGCCTACACAAGAAGATTTTTTTTGATACACCATACTTTTAAAGCCTATGTACTTTTGATCCTACATTGCCATAACATGTTTCTAAAGAACTTATAACTACTTTAGGAGCACCATACATTCTCTCATAATAGATTGAGTTTCTATTACTATATCCTTATATTTGAGGGAATCATGACTTCCCAAAATTTGTGCACTCCTCTTGCCATGTCATTGACATATATCCTTACATTGGGAGGAATCATGTCTTCCCCTTTATACACTTTGTACCTTCATGGTTACATCTTGTGAGTGACGTCAAGGGAATCATGTCATACCCTATACTATTTAACTTTCCTTTCCATAATTTTTACTCTTGTAGGTCTACATCAAGGGTTGTTATTCATTACCAAGTTATCATGCCCTATTTATTTTTTGAGATTCATTTTGTTAGTTTTCCTATCTATGGGTATTCAACTTTACATTTTATCTGATGATTCATCCTTACATATGACTTATTTGTAACTTTATTCTCATCTATTAAAATTATTACAATTTAAATGATCTTACATCAAAATATTAAATTTGAGTCATATTGAGGGGCATCATGCATCCCCAAAGTACATGAAGGCCATCAATACCATATATTTTGACATTAGGTACATTGAGCTTACCATTTTATATGTATTATAATGCCTTATTGCTTCATCTTTCCCATATAAGGTCTTATATTGAATTAAAAAATATGCTTATATCATAAATTTTTAAACAAACTCGAGCCATTTTGATCTCATTCAAGGGTATTATGTGATTTAATTTCCATCATATTTGAGAGAGTTTCACTAAGTGCTTCTCTCTTTATTCCATTTGAGGGAATTATGCTAATATATTTCCTCTTCATCCCTTATGCTAAGAATTATGTTGTAGCACATCTATATGTGACAAAATTCATATCCTTATACAAATAATCCAAGACAAAAAGACCCCATATGAATCCCTACTAATCTCCCTCATATCCATGTAGAAACTCACCAACCCAATTAAGAAGAACCTCTCCATCTAGTAATCTATTAGGATGTCACTAACAAGAGTTGCAACATGGCTAGAGGAAGCTCCTCTACCATCCCAATACATGTATCCATATCAAACCCTAGCATCATGCAAGAAAGGTCATTCCTCCTATATAGTCACTCTAGTTAACCCTCTAAATTTTAGGCACAACAATACATTGTTGTACCCATATATTAGGATCTAGACATAATCTTCCAAACATCTTCTAGGGTGATAATGATCTCTCTCATTGATAATTGAGATTTACCCATCTCATTGTGCCATAACTTAATAAAAGCTATCAAAATATTTCTATGTGCCGTAGTTTGGGGCATTTGCACCATATGACATAGCCCACATCACTCTATGACCTTGATTATGTCTATTCAAAGAGAATTTTACACACAATCTTACTTTAATTTTAAACATAAGGTACAAGACCTAATATATAAAAATATGTTAAAGTTGAAAATGTTAATAATAATGACAAGCCATTTGTTACACCCCGTAATAGTATATTATTGATTTATATAGATATGTTTTTAATTCATTCACATTTAATGTTGAAATAGATGATAATATTTTTGTGCCCAAGAAATGTTGAATTTAAGGTTATATATTCTTCTCCTATGAAACTATTAATCATAATTCCATTGGGGGGATCCCACCAAAAAATTATTATGGACCTTTATATATACAGGGAAAATTTGGAAGGTCCTTACCTACTAATTTTCTTATTGACCTTGCATGACAATATCATGTTTGTATGTGTTTACCACAAAATCTGCATGTCTAAAGTATTCTACTACATTTTTCATGAGATGAATTTAAAACAAGCAAATAAAGTGATATTCCTATGGAATAATTCAACATGTTTGATACTACGAACAAGATAGCAAACTAAGCTAATTAAAAGCATGAAATACATGTTGAATACCTATTCCATATTGGATTGGTGTCACTTGTGCAAGATGAACCTTTCCCAACCCTTGCTAAAACTCAAATGACGCATTTCCTTGAAGATGATATGAGGTGGACAAAATCAGTTCTCAATTGAAGAGAGTGACTTTGTATGAGATTGTAGATGATTTGATGAAGAATAAGCCTTCCATTTATAGAATATGTTGATGAGAGAAGAAGCCAAATGGATGAATGTAGGAAAAATATTTAGCCAATTAGATGGAGAAACTTGTCATCTTTTGAATGGTTAAGGGATGTGCAAGTTTTGGTCAATGTGCCAAAGAGGGAGAGATTCAAATTTGGAGAATATTCTCTTTTTATGCCAAGTTGAAAGAAAATGATGAATTTAATAAATCAATAAATTGATTTATTTGTGCAAGTGGGAAAAGCTAGAGGATGTGATGGGTGATTAGATTAGATTAATCAGGATTAAATTAATTAAGATGAGGATTATGGGTTTTGACCCATTTGACTTAAATACTTTGATTTATTTAAATCAAAAGGGATAGTGATAGGCTTAAATTAAATAAAGTTAATTTAGTCAATTTAAATGAATGCCCTTAGGAGATTAATCAATTAAAATTGGTTTATTTAATTGACGAGCGAATATGATTATGCATGATGTCAATTTTGCGTGTCTACAGTATGAAATAAGAATTGTTAACACTCATATTGGAAATGAAAGTATGCACATTTTATGATTTCATTGAAAATAAAGATGGAATGCTAATTAACACATTATAATGCATCATTGTAAACTAAAGAGTTAAACGATTTGCTTGTTTTATTATGTGAGACCATATTTTGATAAATTTGTTGTATTATTTGGGAAATCATGGATTAAGCAATGATTTTTTTTTTCCTTCTAATTTGCACTAATGTGATATCATTTCACCTTTTATATTTTTTTGACATATTTATACCCCTACAACTTTGGGGCTTTCTTAAGTTTTCTTTCACCATTTTCTTATGCCTTTATTTATATTCCCTCACTTAGGTTTCCCATTTAATTTTGTGTATCTATTGTCTTTTTTTATCATGCTTACATTTTCATTACCTTCCTTGCGATCATGATGTATTGTATATCATGCTATTTAGAGCTTACTTATTGATTTAATATTTCTATATCATGGTCAATTGAGCATACATATTACTCTAAATATGATACATCATGCTTACAATGAAATATGATGCTTATTAAGATCATTCCTTGGTTTTACATTCAAACATATTGCTTCTTATAGCTTCATACATTGAGCCTATACATTGACACATCCTAAGTTCCTTAGAGCTACTTATTGTTGGAAAATGTCCCTCAATCTCACAGGCTGAATCCTCTGAGAAAGCATGCTTGCTGTGACATTCATGGTGTCTGGCTGACTGACAGTTCAATAATCTTGTGTTTTGCTCATGTCGC
>VDFB02050614.1:0-19319 GCA_007258455.2 Sequoia sempervirens | reverse complement strand
AAAAGGATGAATTTCTTACAAAGGACTTTTGGATGTCAACATTAGGCATGGTCAAGTTCAAGGTTCCTTCAGCATCTGTAACCATGAGGTCAAAGGGGATCAACATGTTTTGAAAATGACCATTGCTAGACCTTAGTGAAAGATTTTGATCTTGCTTTGGAATAACTTCTTGAGATATGTCCTCTAACTCATAAGGCTATGTAGAGACATTTTCAATATGATCATTGGTCAACGGATCATGCATTATGTCAATTGGATCAAATAGTCCTAACACTCCTTGAAATAGATCACTAAAGAGTGGCTCTTGATGTATGGTGAGTTGATCATTGGATTGTGTAGATACATCCTTAATGTGCTCCTTGATGGAGAGGTTTTGATCATTGTTTTCGACAATTGTGGTGGAAAGATTGTGAATGTCTTTGACCATAGAGTCAAGTGATGTTGATATTTCTTGAATTGGCTCATTGTCGAGTATTGTTGGTGGATTTTGATCACGATTGCAAAGTGACTCTTGACCTATGTTGATTTGACATTGGATGCGAAGTAAATGTGCTCGCTGATGATTGATCTTGATCCTGTTTCTCAATAGTTGTCATCTCTTTGTGTTTGTGCCTCATGTTGGATGGGTAGCTTGAGGCTTGGGCAACTTGAGAGGATTGCTGTAACTTTTGAGCTTGGTGCTGCTTGGTTGCATGGCTAGATATTGTTGTAACCTCGGAAAAGGCAGCTTGTAAATAGTCGCTGCTGTATTGGTTTAATGTGGTGGAAGTTGGTGGTGTTGGGGGTGGTGGTGGATTTAGAATCATGTTGGATGTAGTGACAAGTGTTTGAGATAATGAGCCATCATGGTAGTGAGGGGGTTGAGATGTATGGTGTGATAGTGGTGTTTGGAATGATTGAAGGGATAGTGATGGTTGGAATGACCAAGGTGATAGGTCCTTTTGGGACTGTGATTTCGATTTGGGATCAATGTTGTTGTTTGATTAGATACCATCCATTGGTGTGATGTCGATGGTATATTTGAAGGATTTGACGTGATGGTTTGATTGACGTTAGGTGGATTGATTTGGGTGGATTGATTGGTGCTAGGTAAAGGGGGAAGCCCTAAACCAAGGAATGATGTTGGTAATAGTGGTGGAGATTTCCCTTGGCACAATGCCTCAACTATTTTGCTAAGTGTAGCAATTTGATCTAGCCAAATTTGTTCTTGATTTCTATCTTGACTCACTTGAGATAGTTGATTTGCCTTGTGTTCAAGTAGTTTTGGCATGCATGCTTGTCATTTTTCAATGGGATCATGGACGAATGGATTTTGGATGACGTTCTAATTTGGGATAATGCTTTGATTTGGCGTGATAGGTTGAATTTGACCATTGTTCATGTTTGTATGATTTGCATATGTGTCCATCCCAAAGTTTTCCGGATTCATGTTTTGAAAACTTATACTTGGTACATTCTCCTTTTGCTTGTAGGGATTTAGTGGGATGACATTGTTCATTTCAAGGTTCATGTATTGATTGTTCGGTTGGTGGATTTGTAGGTTTGGACTTAGATCTATCATTGGGAAATGTGTTCCAAACTTTGACTTGGGCATACTCACACTTGTTGTACCATTGACATTTGTTGAAGGCAATGATCCCATGCATGGACTTTGATAATTGATAGGCATTGCAAGGCTTTGAAGATTCAACTGATTTGGATTACCCAATATGTATGGATCAAGTTTATATTCCATGTTCTCCTTGTGTTTTGACCTTGTTACAAAATTGACCTCTAAGGTTCTTAGGACCAATGACGATATGGAGGATGAATGGGGTGAATGATGAGAGTGTTGAATGTTTAGGGACTTTGGAGATCAATGCTAGACTTAGGGTTTGATTTTGATTGGTTGATTTGGATGATGAACTTGTAAACCCTAAGATGTTGGATGTGATCTTAGGATGAACTTTGTTCAAAGGATGGTTGATTTAACTAGAGGTATGAGAAAGGATGCATTCCCATTCCCTCTAACTAAACAAGGTGATTTTGATTTGATTTAAGGATGATTCACCCAAGTCTAGAATGATGTTTCAAAGTTCTAAAGTTGTTTGGTGGGAAGGATTTGATGGCAAATGCTTGAGATGGATGAAGTGTTTGATTTGATCCTAAGAGACTTAGAGAGACTTTGTTTACTAGCTGTTGCATTGAAGAACACACTTTTCTAAGAGCAATCAAAAAGACCAAATGTTTGCATGAAAATCATATACATCTCAAAAAGATATCACACATGTGTGGGGTCCAATTTGTTATCTCTTTGCTTACCGGAAGTTCTTTACCACAAATGCACTTTTCTGATTAGGTTTCAAACCAATGTCCAATGTCACAACTTTCATCCCACAAAGTGCTATGTGGAAGTTCCAAGAAATTAGAACAAGTGGGTTGCCTAATGTTGACCTTTGTAAGAGCAAATTAAGATGTAAACCCACTACTTAGAAACCTCTAAGGACATAATCCCAAGGGTAATAAATAGTTCTTGGTTTTTCAAAGGTATTTTCTAACTAAGGGGTTTAAATTTTGATGATGATGTTGAATGATGGTTTTCCAATGTTTTCGATAACGACTATTTTTAGAACAAAAGAACAAGCCCTGGATGTGAAAGACAATATTTGTTGAATCCCCACTTGGAAAAGTCTAGCTACACTTATCTTTAGTGAATGGTTAGATGCTTGACCCCACTGGCTCCCCTCCACGACACTCAATTATACAAGGCAGCCAAGCATCAACACCCATGAAACTCCCATGGTATGTTTTCCATTTCTAGTAGAAGACCGTAAAAGTGTGGGGTGGCTTGAGAATGACCATTCTTGCACCAACAAATAGATAAAAGGATTTTGGCAAATTCTAGCACATGGGTTTTAGTAAGGACTTTCCTGCTCATGGAGATTGACCCATACGACAAGAGTCCCCGTATTCATCTTGTTGGAGCCAACTCACAAGTGATAATGGTATTTTAACCAATACCCACATTTATATCTTGACTAGAAATACTCTTTGGCTTTAGAGTGTTACCGGTTGAGTTGTTCCCCTTGGTGAGTAATTTCTTTTCCAATGCAGCCCCCTCTAGGATAAACAAAAGCAAACAAAGACAAAATCAGAATCCCCACTTCAATCTTTGATGGCACAAAGAAAGAGAATGTATGCGAAACTCTACCACACTCACAATAATAAGATGTTCAATTTCAGTTCCAAATCGAAGTGTTTCAAAGCAATAAATGCATTGGGAGGTTTCTCTGTAATCCTGTGATCACAATGGGTTTAAGGGGAGAGGATACGCACTCAAAATGCACCAAAGATAAAATCATGCAATTCAAGCACTTGTTCATTTTATAGCCTTCAAAGCAATTGTGTGATTCATTTTAAGCACCAAATGAAATATGAATATTGCTTGTCCAATTTTTAGCCCAAAACGAAATCTAGTAAGTGTCTAAGCTTGAATTTTAACCTTTTGCGAATGGAAAAAATTGAATTGTTCTTTTTAGACCCAAACGAAAATTAGTGTCCTAGGAGCGAAAAGACAAACAATTTCATGGAAAAGTGTTGAACAAACACTTAAAGCGTTTAAAAACACTTTGAGTTTTCAAAAAAAATCTCCTCCTTTCATTTTCCTTTGCTAGCTTTTCTTCCTTCGCTTTGTACCCTTTGTTGATTTTTCTCGCTTTCCTTGTAACTTTTCGCTTTCCCTTTCACTTTTCCTATTAAGCACAAAAGACAATTATGTGAGGATCAAAGTATTAAATTTGTTTTAAACAATAGCATGATCTCAATTGAAAGAATGAATGATTCAAATGATTATGATAGAAAGAGACATTCATAATTAAATCACGCTTTCCTTAGGCTTCAAAAATAAGTTTTAGTCAGAATTTAGATAGTTTGCTAAATAAAAGCTTCTCTTGCCACAATTTAATCTTAACAAAATAAGATTTTGCATGAAAATTTTATTTAGACCCTTTCCTTCATACTTGATATCAACTAAAGTTATTAAGCCCAAAAAGCACCCTTCTAATCCTAAGCATTTGACTATTTCAAAATAATCACAATGATGTAAAAAAATTTGAAAGTTCATAAATTTTGTTTACTCTAAGGATTACACCCTCCTAATTTCAAATGTTGGCTATAATGATGTGATACCATAGCTTGAGAGAATTAATTAGAAAGAAGCACCCCTTTGGTTATTGACGTCATTCCTCAAAGCTAAATATGGCTAAATGATTACATGCATCTACCAAGTCTTTTAAACAAATGCAACCTGTCAAGTGTAAAGGATAGACAATTGTAATAAATGCATTTTAGTCCAATGTAAGGCAGATTGTCAGTATTCAAAGCAATAGTATAGACTAGGCACATTTAAAAGGTCTATGTCTGCATAATAAAGAAGGTATTCAAGGCCCATTCCAGATTTTCCATGTAATGAAGACTAAAGGACCTTGCAGGTGAAGGAAATGAAGCTACGCGACCTTAGAAGCTTCCTCTTAACTACCATCAGATACCCATAAAGGATGAGTGATAGATTGTATCCATAAAAGCCATTAACTTTGCTTGATAGGATGCCTCAGCATGTTTTTGGCTACACCCAAATGCCACTTGGGGAATATTCAAATATCATACCAGCAAGTGTAAAGACATCTTTTCATGACCTTTGATCAGCATCAACTTTATCTCATAAAGGAAAATGTATCTCGTTTGAATCTACGTTTTAGCAAGATGCTTCAGTCAGACTTTATCCTCTAGAATGCATTGATTTGGGAGTTTCTTTTTCTTTCCTTCACACAGATGAATTTATTGAAAAGGCAGTACAGGAAACTCTCAAGTAAACGCGGTTGACAGTCGAGCAAAGGATCCAACAAGTAAAGGTTAGCGAGCAAAATGTAGTTAGCAGGTGTAAAACCGAATCCTTTTACCTGTGGTTCCTGCGGCTGAATCTGCTACAATACCTGTAACTTAATGTATGGGTTCACATAAAATCAGTGATAAAATTATTAAATCACATACAGAAGTAGTAAAAGAGATTAAGTTGAAGTCAGCTTCACCAGTTGTGGAGTCCAGGGAGGATGATCTAACAGGTGCTAAGTTCGCATCCGATTGGATGCTACTTCAAACCACACGGCCAAGGAGTCACTTGATGATTCAAAACAACAAAGCAATTCTGGTAGTCCTAATGTTGCATCAAATGCTGTAAAACCTTCTGCACCTTTTAGAATTCCAAAGCCAAATTAGGATTAATGTCAGCAGAAGGAAACCAATCAAGGAATGCACCAATCAGAAAACCTAGTTCTGATGGTTCATTTGCATTCTATAATGGGAAATGATTAATGCTACTGTACACATAGAAGAAAATAGGTGCCGAGCATTTACTAGCATGATAATGAGGGATGGAGCTGCTCAGAAAAGAAACAACCTAACCTTCAATGAACACCATAAAGTGGCTTTGTAAGTCAAACAACCTTACTAGACATGGCGCGCAAGAAAGATGTCATAAATATTTTTTAGTAAATGCTTTCAACAGGTGCAATGCTACAATCTAAGTTCAAATAAATGTAAATGGAAAGTGTAAAGTGCATCACAACCTATGTTATCATCCCTCCAGCCTGAACCCAAACAGATGTTGTAGTTGCAGCTGCCGTGGGAGATATGTATGCAAAATACAGAAGCTTACACAAGGCATGTGAAATTTTTCACAGAATTCCTCAAAAGAAATATGGTCTAAGAGAATGCAATGATTGCATGATACGCACAAAATGGATTTGAAAAGGCTTTAAAAATTTTTAAAGCAAATGCAACTGACAGGGCGACATCTTAACTCCACCCTATTTCCCTCGCTCAACCCGCTTCTATCTCTAATGGGTGCTTTGAATGCAGTAAAGCAATAGTAATGAGTGATGGTAGCTGCTAAATAACATAATTACATTGTTGCAGACATACACAAGATGTGTTCGTGATAGACAAGGCTCGTGGACTATTTGAAAAATCTTTAGAGAGACATCTATGTAATAAATGTGGATTCCAGAATTTCATATGAGAAGTGGTGTCCAAAAGCAGTGATTAACAAGTAAAGTCCCCAAATAAATGAAAGCAGCTGCTATGTCAAACAAAAGATTAAAATCCATCATATATGTAAGAGGTCAATCCATAAAAGTAGGCCAAACCCAAAAGAATACACAAGATTTAAAACTTTTCAAAGCATGAGGCCCTACAGATTTTTACTTTTGGATGCTACTACATTGAGAAAAATTGATAGTACAGGGAATTAGATTAAAAGAAAACTGGTAGACAAAACTTTCAGCCTCTCAAATACTAAAAGGCCCTCCTTCTAGCGCCATTTTGGGATGTGAAAATCTACATATGGTTAGCATTTTAAAACCAAAATAATCCTCAACATCCCTATGAGATAATGAAACATGTTAGATATGCTAAGTAAGATATTAAAACAACAAGAAAAACCAAATAAGCATACAAACAACATGAATCAACTTTATCTCATAGTGGATTGGTGTCACATGTGCTAGTGACCCTTTCCCAATCCTTGGTTGATAAGCTAGTGATGAAATTGCTATGGATATGGAGATGATAAATGGACAAGATAAGTTCTCAAAGAGAATGACCTCGCATCAAGTTGTGTAGATGATGGATTTGTGAAGAGATTATGAAGGATTTGATAAGAGATGAAGCCTCTATTTTATAGATTTTCAAAATGCTAAGTGTTGAAGAGAGACCAACGTGGGACTAAGATTGGACAAATGAAAGAAGGACACTTGTCAAGTGGTGATTGGTTGATGTATGTGCAAGATTTGGGAAGAGTGCCCATGAGAGGGAAAATTTGAATTCAAATTTTGCAATAAATTTTAGGAGGGGACAAGAAAGAAGAGCAATAAATGTTATGTTGAGGAAAACAAATCAACTCTGTCATGTTGAGGGAAAATGAGGGAGTTTTTTAATAAATCAATAAAATTGATTTATTTGTGCAAGGAGATTAGTATTTAATCATGGTTAGATTAAATAAATGATGATTATGTTGATTTAATGGTGCTTAGATGATTTTGACTTTTAGGACTTAAATATTTGATTTATTTAAATCAGAAAATGGTGGAATATGATTTGGGTTTGATTTAAATAAAGTCTCGATTTATTTGATGAATGGAATATGATCATGCATGATGTAAATTTGACATGTCTACACCTAACCTATGTGAAGTACAAGAGTGTAAGCATAATGCATGGGCAGGTGAGATACTCTGAAGTACAAGAGTCGTGTGGAATAAATGCATAAGGTGAGATGCCCTCCTTCTCCCTATGCCATTTTGCATAGAGCCTGCTTGAATTTAAAGCATGAGGCCACCTTGGATTGAGAAAGAGAAGAAGATAAGCACCCCCAGGGCCCTTCTTCTTTTGCTATTCTACATATCGCTTCCTGTCACCCTACTGTGGCACCATCGACTTCTAATCCTAGGAATTTGCTAGAGAGTTTGATGGTGGCCGCTTGGAAAAATCCCAAGCATCTAGCATTTGAACTTCCTATCTTACCCAAAGTGCCTTGACCCATTCAGTACAGTAAGGGGAAGGGTCCTCATGGAGTGACCTCTCTGTCTTGGTCTCTGCACCATCCTAGTGCTCCAGCCTCTAAGGTAGTGAATGGGAAGAGGCCCACCACTGAGGCATTAGATCCGGCTCCTCTTTTTGTTGTTCCATAATCCTCTCAACCTCTCCCTCCATCAGAAATGACTATGATGGATACTTTGATGGTTAAATAGGAGTCTTCTATCTCGTCTTAGGTTGTAGCCTCTAGGTCTCAGAGTTGTAGAAACTACCTTGCATGTGAGTGGAATCATTAGAGGAAGGCTCTAGCCGCTAAGCATGTCACCTTGTATAAAAAGAAGAGGATCCAACAACTCCTCCTTTGGCATCTTTTGTCATGTCCTCCCATTCCATCTTGTCTACTTTAGTTCCTTCAGCTTCACTTCATTTCTAGCCCTAGAGTGTGGGTATGTGCAAGATCATGATGGGCCAAAAGTGGCATATGATGGGTATGTGTAGGGTATGTGGTTGACGACTTTTCTTTTACCCAAAATTGATAAAATGAAAAGGGTTTTTAAAGGAGATTCTCAGCTTTCCACCAATATAAATTATGCTTTACTTTGAATTTAATAAATAATTATTATTCATTTTCTATTTGAATTATGACTAAAGTCCCAATTGATAGACTCCATTGAAAAACATCTATAGCTTTCAAATGGTATCACACTTTGTTGAATCCAAAACATGTGTCACATTTTATGCTTCACATGATATAGTATTAAAAAAAATTGAATTTCATGAAGTTTTGACCAAGTTAAGGTGGTCGCATTATTACGAAGTTTTTTATATTTTGAAAATTTCTAATAAAAATTTGGCAATTAATTTTTACTTGGAAAAAAATTATGTAAAAAAATATGCATCACATCAAGACATGAGTCCTCTACTTATATCTAAAATCTTACAAAAAATATTATTCATTTTTATTGTGGTTAGAGTGGTCGACAAACACCTACTTTATTTTTTTCCCTAAAATTTAAGTACTACCTGCGATTGAAATTCCCCCAAATTTTCACCCAATAGATTTTTTTAAACAAACCTAGTAGTTTAGAAACCATCTCAATTTTCTGGCTATGATTCTATTCTTACATATTTTAAAATAATATATAACTTATTCAATTTTTATGTCAAGTTGCCTTAACTCTAATTTTTTCCTCATTTTTTTGCCACTTAAGGGCCTATTTTTTCCACATGATGATCCCCGCGACATACCCTATGAATAATCCCTCCCCTTAAGAGGGTGTAGGTGTTTATTTATCCTTCGATTGAGCCACCCCTTTTGATGTCCCTCCCAAACATCAAACCATTTTAAAGCCTGCAGACATGTCAAATATCTCAGTGGTGTCTGTGATGGTTTCCTCTTCTTCCTTTGCACCCTCCACTTCATTTTTGGGGATATCAAATCCCTTGATGAAGTAATAGATGGAGTATGATCCTACTAGCAATGGGGGTCGGAAGAAGGGCTCGCCTTCTTCATAGGGTGGTTCTACATTTGCTTGTACCATCCTAGTGATGGAGGAAGCCTTGACATCCCCAAAACCCGTCACTACTCTTGAATCTTTCAGTGATCCTAGTAGTGGATTTTAAGCACCACCTCCCTCACTCATTGAGTTGACACATTGCACCCCTATGAAATGCATGTTTGACTCTATGGATGACATCTCAGCCCTATTTATGATTTTTCATGAGATCGTTGATGTTTACCCCACAGGAACTCAATGGAGAAGACCTCGACACCCGCGAGGAGCTTTCTTCCCTAACTCTTATTATGGGAGGTTTGGAGGGTTACCCCTTTATATTATTCCCTTCCAAGCTCATCCACCCTCCCTATAAAGTGGTCTAGATTGGGAGAACGATGACCTCTTGGTTGATGAGGACTAGGGGGAACCTCTTCTTTATCTATAGATTAGATTGTGTCTATGTGTTTTTTTTCCCCCATGCTTCTATTATGTGTTCCTGGATGACCTTTATCACCCTTGTAGGTGCTTGGATACATGATTATTTTTGTGTCATAAAAATTCTTCTATATGTCATGTCATTCTTCCTTTGTTGTGTATTGAATTTCAACAATTGGGGACGATGCAAAGTGTTGGGGAATTTACATCTCCCTTCCATGTTGACCCAATTTTTAATTTTAATTTTGTCTTCACATTCCTTTCTTAATATGGTATGATATAGTAGGGGGTTGATGACAGTTCATTTATATACTATAATATCTATTTATCTATATTTATGAGTAGCTTTGACCCAAAAATATCATATCGTGCATGTTCATTGTTCGTGATGTTATTGTCTCTTATTTCTTTGTGATTATCTTTCTTGCTTGTTTCATGATGTTGTGGTGCTCATGTGTTGTCCCATTCGTGTGCAACAAAATTACCACAGTTACATCTCGTTATGTTTTGTGGGGCACAACATCTCTTTTTCATTCTAGCTTTTATCTCCTTAGGATGTCACATGCCTTTATGTTCAACACACTCCATCCTAACGAGGGGCTATCATGTCAGATTTTAAGAAAACGTATTCAATAGCCAATGAATATTTTCTTGAAAATATTTTCATCTTTTCAAAACATTTTTCAAAAATCCCACTGGACTCAATAAGGACCCCTAGCATAATTTTTTCCTTCATCATGGGTTCATAAACAAATAATTTGAAAAGCTTTCCTCCAAGGAAGGAGCACCTTCTCCTACGGGTGAAGTTCTGACCTTCCCCTTGCGAGGGGCCTTCTTCCTTTCAAATTCCTTGATGAAGTAAACATTTTTCAAAAGGATTCCTTGATGTTGAATTGATTTGAAAAAATATATTGTTGCACTTTCAAATAGAGTGTCCCTTGAGTGGACCCCTTTTATTTTGAAGTGTTCTCAAGGGACCCCTTTGAAATCTCCTCCAAATTTTTGACTTTCTACATGACTGTCTACTTGAAAGCCTGTGTGGCTTTCTTTTCTAACATTGTTTTTCTCTGGATTAATATGTTTCTTTGTAGGTGCACTTGTAAAGTTGATTTCCAATTCAACTTGGTAGTGTCCCTCCAATTGGGCTTCCTTTAGGAGAGAATACCTAGGGGTTTCCTTATTTGCAATTCCAAGGACTTGTGAAGCACTTACATCCTACAAGATTTGTCCACCATTGGTCTATGAGCCTTCAATGAACTTTGTTCAATCCTCCTTAGGAGAGAGTACCTATGGAGCCATTTTCCTACCTTGTGCTTTTGAGCATGCCAAATTGCGGTCTTCTTCCTTGATGGTTCAGGTACATTTTCTTGGAACTTTTTTGACCTACTTTACCTATTTAATCAGGAAAAGGTAGGGTCTACCACCATGAGTGAACAAGATGATAAACCACTAAATATTTTCCCTACTAAAACACTCAATTATGTATATGATAAGATACAAATAAAAGTCTGGAATGATATTTAACTATTATAGAAACTATCAGGAAATATTTTAGAGCATAAAAAGATGTGTATCTTGTCCAAAACTTTCTATTTTTAGGCTACATGGGACTCATTAGCTTTCAGTGGCAAATGGGTCCCTATTAGGTTTTCTAAAACTAAGATCGGGGTCATATTCCTTGATCTTTGCACTCTCAAAATCTTTGTTATCAACTTCTAGAAGTTTGTAGATAATTTTGTAGCTTTGAATCTTTTATTTTGCACTTTGTATGAAATTTTTTGCAACTTCACAACTTTGACAATTTTTCTCCAAACTTGCTCCACTTGATGTTCAACCTGTAAATTCACAATGACATATTCAAGGGAAGAAAACCTTTTTTTTTGTTAGTGAATGACCAGGTTTTCCTAAGTCAAACCCCTTGTAGGTAATTAAACCAAATGATGAAATAAATGAATTGAAGCATGAAACATGATATATGCAATTGATGCCACCTTGGATGATGTCTTGTGAAACAAATCTACAAAATAGCATGTAGTGGCCATGAAGAATGTAGATATTGGATCCTCGAATATGATGTGAATAATGCATTCAAGTAGATCTTCAATGCTACATCCACTTTCTTAACTCAACAACATACACGAATGCATTAAACCCTTGTCATGATGATATGATCTTGAATTACTACAATAAACTCTTGAAATTTGCCTTGAAATTCCTTGTGAATGCTCTTGTTATGCTCTATAATGTTCTCTTGAAGTTGCTAGGAGAAATAGTGTGAATTGACACCTTATTTATACTAAATTAGGAGATTAACCCAAAAATTCAAACAATTAAGTATGAGACCAAATCTAGATGTAAAGTTTATTAAATTCCTACCAGAATTAAATTTGAAAAGGGGGTCCTTATTAAGGGAGGACCCATTTTCCATCTAGGGCTAATGGGTTCTGGCTCAATTTTCTAGGACCTACTTCTGAGGGATGGAAAGACCATTAAAAACCCATTTCAGATCAATTGATAAAGGGGGGTCCTATTAAGAGAGGACCTATTCACCACCTAGGGTGAATGGGTCCTAGCACCATTTTCTAGGACCTAATTTTTTTTGAATTAAATGTTATATTATTTAAATTATTTATGTTGGGATAGATCTATGAGAGGTGTCATAAATAAGGTTTGAATTCGAATTAAAAGGGTTAATTAACTCCAATTAATCACAAGTAATTAATACCACCCTATATAAATGTGAAAGTGCCTTACAACACTTAAATAAGGTATAAATTTAAATACATTTTATTAAGAAGGGTCCCATTAGGCTTAATTAAGTAAATAAATCCTAGAAAAGTGTGAAAGTGTGTTACAACACTTTGCAACACCTTTGCAAAGGTTCAATTAAAGTATGTTTTAATAAAATAGAGGTCCTAGAATGATGTGAATGTGTAAAACACAATGTTATGACACTATTCCAAGACACCATTAATTAAGTTTCAATGTCAATTATCAAACCAAGGGAAAAAGGCTACTTTTTCTGTTACTACATTACTAAACTCTCATTGGCACTCATGTTCGCTAAAGTGGGGGAAAAATGTAT
The DNA here is from genome assembly GCA_007258455.2 of Sequoia sempervirens. Classification (NCBI taxonomy): domain Eukaryota; kingdom Viridiplantae; phylum Streptophyta; class Pinopsida; order Cupressales; family Cupressaceae; genus Sequoia; species Sequoia sempervirens. Next base: position 6,734 of record VDFB02050614.1, on the reverse strand, counting down.
AGGAGTGAATTTGCACCCCATTGCAAATTCCCCTTTTATACCCTTCACCTTAGAGGAATTGAATTTGACCAAGTAATTCCACATCCTCATTTTGAACTCCATCCACTTGGCACTTTATTTTAGTGTTAGTGGAGGAATCTCTATCGAGGATGCACATGCGACACATGGATTTCTACATGGCGCGCTACTATCCTAACAAGATTCTTGCCTCTAGAATTCACAAAGGCATTATGTTCACCATTCAGGCCAAAGTGTAACACTTTTGCTCCTTTCTGCCTACCTTTGAATGACTCCTTCCATCCAAATTCATCTTTAAATGGCTATTTTTCATCTTCATTCCATCCTCTTGATAATTCTCTACAACTTCATTTACTCTAGCTTCACATTTTCTTCCATACTCTTCAAGCTACCTACTGCACTACTGGCTTCACAATTTCAACAATCACAACATTCTTCACATCTACCACAAAACCTCCAACTTAGTGTCTTGGGAGATGTTGTAGCTATGTCGACCCTACCATAGTTGTAGACTTGCATTCCTCTCTCATTTGGCCTTGAGTGCCTTTGGTTAGGGTTAGTAATGGTTTCTTATTATTACTTTATTATTGTATTTAAATAGCATAGTGCCTCTCATAGTATTTTGTTTCATTTCCATTCTAGCATTGTTTTCTTTATCGTATTTCCATAAATCTATCTATCTCATTGTCCATGGAGGTGGAAACACCAAAGAAAGGGTTTGACTATGGAAAACCCATATACAGCCCAAACATTTTTCTCCTCTTGGCTATGTGTAGGTACCTGTTCATGTGGACCTTGTTGGCGAACTAGAATCTTCGTGAGTTTATTTCCACCACCTTCGTTCTTGTCATTTCATTTCATATTTCTTTTTATTCTCATCATTTTGTCATTTAACATATTTTTTATTACTTTACATAGTGAAACCTAAGCTGTTAGTAGGCATTCTATTATTTTCACTGTCCATTTTGACTTTTTTCTATACGAATGCCAATGCACTTGTGAGACCATGTTGTCCTCCATGTTTTGCGATGTTGTCTTCTGGAAAAAAGATGTCTAAGGTAAATTTTGGATTCTAGAAACCTTCTCGCTTAGCCCCACAAAAACTCTTAGGTTAGTGGAGTGACAAAAGAACTCAAAGTTCTCTTCATTCTCTATCCCTAGCGCAAAACTCTTGTCCAACTTGAGGTAGATTAGGGAAACCTTCCACTCTCGTCTCTTCATAACTTGGAGCCTTGGTGTGATTGGTGCCTCTCCTCTACAATTCTCTTACTCCAAACTCTTTTCTTTTAAGAAAAAAAGAAAGGAAAAGATTAGAAGTAAGAACCTTTTGAAAAGTTGAGTAGAGAGAAAACTCTAAAACCCTAAAACAACAAAATACCAAAACCCTAAAACAACAAAACCCCAAAACCGTAAAACACCAAAAAGAACCCTAAAACTCTACAAATATAAAAGTATTATGGATCAAGTTTTGCATTGAATGGGAAGGCTTATCAATTATAGTAATTTTCCTATGTTTACTTTTAAAAAGAAATTCAAGTGGGTGGAATAGCTAACAACATTTTAGTAGTAAAAAAAAATGGTTAGCAGTTGATTAAAGATAACAAGTTTGTTTTTTAATTGTTAACAACTTGCAAGAATATTGTTAAGTGGAATTGAAAAAATACCCTTTACTACCTTTCTCATATTTTCTAGGCTTACAATCAATACCTATAATTCTTCAAGATCCAACAATTCTTGCTCCTTCAAAATCCTGAAAAATTCACTCAATTTTTGAGTTTGAAGCTATCAAAATCCTTGGTAATCAATATTAAAACTAGGAAAAAACAATTGTAAAGATATTTTACCAAAGCCTCTTCAAGTCACTCTTTGTGTGATGGACCATAGAAAGGGATCAAATGCTATGATATAAACCTATAGAATTTTTTTTCAAATTAGTATTTTTGGATCATAACAATTAATTACTATGTACAAATCAATGGTATTCTTACTGCAAGTCCAACACCTCCAAGAACCAATACTACTATAGTCAAACCATTCTATTGTTTGGCCATTGTGACATAGATTTTGGCAACCAAGAATAATTGCTCTCTTCCTAAGATTTTCCACCTAGAAAGAGAGAGATTTAGGTCCCAAAATTCTTATGTTAAATTCAAATTAGGATGTGTGCTATATGATATGATGTAAATGAACTTAACTAAATGCAATTGACTAATTGAAATGAACTAAAATGAATGCAAAAGTGCAATTTAAGCTATGTTTGAAAACACATTGTGATATGCAAACTACCATGAAAATGGAGTAATTGAAAGAAATATGCAGAACATAAAGAGATGAATGAAATGAGAGTGCACCTAGATGAAATATGATTTGTTTGGAGTTTCTTGAATGTTGATGAATTTTACTGGTTTTTCATAGTGGGAATCATTCGCCCAAGGTGGTGAATCAGTCCTCCTACTGATGAAAAAGTGTCAGGAACCGATATCTGATACTCGAGATTCGAGACCTGACAAAATAAAAAAATTTAGACCTTGGGTGAGAATCATTCACCAAGGGTAGCAAATCATTCCACTCCTAGATTTCTCAAAAATTAGAACACAACTCTGCAACACCAAATTTGGGAATGTCTAAATGTCAGGTTGTCAGAGTCAGTTCTACATGAAACAGACAAAAAATGCTCAATAAGCTTGAAATAGTGATATGTTGACTTGAAGAGCCTATTTGACTTGATTTCCAATTTTTAGCACCTTTAAACCTGTCAAATTTGCAAAACAAAGGTTGGAAAGATGCATGCAAAGGGGAAAAATGTTGGAGGGTTAGAAAATAGGGGTTTGCCTTGGTCAAACCCCACTTTGGTAGTCAAACCAAATATAAATAAATGAAATGCAAAGGAAATGATAAATGAACAACATGCTAATGCTATTAACTCACCAAATCCTTGATCTTGTAAGTTTGAAGTAATGTCAATGGCTGCTTCAAAGTGCTTCAATAGTTGCTTCAATTGATGATGTAGAATGCTTGAATGCTTGAGTGTATATATGTGGATAAGTGAATTTGATGAATTAGGGAAATGCATGAGAGAATTGGGGGTTAAAATGAGATGAAAAACACTTATTTATACAATTCTTGTGCCTTACTATCGACTCATACCTCATCATAGGCCGACATACAGTAATTTTGAATAAAATCCTAAAAGGAAATTTGAAATATTTTGAATTTGGGGCCAAGGGGGACTCATTCGCTACCCATGGCAAATGGGTCCCACCTAGGATCTAAAACCAAGTGTCAGAAAAAATGTTGTGTTTAATGTTGTTTATTAGAATAATATGCAAAAAAAAACTTAATATAAGCATATAAGGGCATAAAGAGACAAAAAAAAGCATGAGAAAGGTGTAAATAAGGAGATTGTTCCTAGAAAAGAATGAAGTCCTGTTACAAGACTTTACAACACTTCAATATAGAACTTGTTGATGTGTAAAAGGGTGATTTTTAGGTGAATTGTATTAAATAGAGTCTAGAAGAATGTAGAAATGTCTTACAACACTTCACAACACCTTAACAAGATGTCATTCTTTGAGTTTTAGTACATAAATAAGCATTTTCAAGCCATGATATGACATAGAATTAGAGAAAAATAAATCCAACACCATGAAACAATACCTAAAAGGCCATGAAAAAGATAAGGGGCCATTTTTCTATGACACATTTAGCCCCCACTTTAGTGAGAGGATGAACTTGCTTCCTCACACTAGCCATAAACATCAAGGGGAGGGTTTAAATGCACTTACGTTAGCAAGATGGAATGCAATAATCAGGAGGGATGATCAAGCCCCCAGGATGAAAATCCCATGGAAAACTAAGCATAAGGACAAAGGAACACATGAGTGTTGAAATGAATTAGATGAAGCTTCAATCATCAATCCAACTAGTTGTGAAAAGAGATCTAGGCTAATTGTTTTGAAAAAGAGAATGTGTACTCACTCTAGGGCCACGAAACTAGTTGTCTATGGGGTGAGAAATCCCAAAGAGTAAGATACATATGCTAGTTGGTATGTACTCACAAACATAAAAGTGGCTATGGGGAAAATTCATGCCACTAGTTGGGCTTCCCACTCAACCATGTTAAAGTTATACCATTTGATAACTTTAACAAGCTACCACAAAGCCAAAGTAAAATGTCGGTTTAAAATTCATGAGACAAGAAAAATAGGATTGCACCACAGGCATGCAAGTTGTGTTATGCAAGGTGGCCAAACAAATATGATGGATCCATAGGAATGCAAGTTGTGTTATGCAAGCAGCCTTTTAATGAGAATGCAATAAATGTAATGTGAAAGATTGTTCAAAGGGAGTCCTTGTTTAGTTTTATGCAAGGTCACCACTTAGGAACATTATGTCTAATGCTCCAAGAGACCAATCAAAAGAATAATATATTCATTAGAACTTAGGGATGCGCATTGCATCAAACCACGTAGAGGAAATGTAATATGCTAAGATAGATCACACTTCTAAGAAGGACATTTCACACCCAATGTCATTCACAAAGTGACAAATGCATCACCTAAATGACAAGGCTATACTAAGATGCATGCATACAAATGAAATAATGGTAATGTATGCACCCCACTTTAAAGGAATTGCTACACATCATTTTTTGATAAATTACTTGAAAGTAAAGAAGAAAATAAAATGCAAAAGAAATAAGGCACAAGAGCCAAACTAGAAAGCCTTCTATGCTAAGTCACATGTTTCAAAGTTAGGCTGCGTCATGCCAAGGGAAAATGAAAAATAAAGAAAGGGAGGAAGTTACCCCCTAGAAAAGAAAGTACACCAAACACATAAGGGATCTATGGATTTGGGGTCAGTATGTTCGTTACTGCAATGTTTTGATATGAAAGAGCGCAAAACTATCATCATCGGACCCCAAATACACATAGAACTGGAAGAATGACACGAAGAGAGCGAAAACAAAGGAAAAGAAAGTTCATTTTGAGTCAACATGGAAGATACATTGCGGTCTTGATGCTTTTCATCATCCCCAAAAGGAAAACACAAGTGAAAAGAAAGAAAATGAGAATGAAAAAGCTTTTGGGTCAACATGAAGGAGACATTTCAAATTTCAATGCCTGCGATCATCCCCAAAAGGAAAAACAAGAAAAGACAAAAGAAAAAGAAAAAGGACCATTTGGGTCAACATGGAAGAGACATAGGGCATATCTACACTTTGCATCATCTCCAAAATGAAAACACCAAAAAAAAGTGAAAAATAAAATAAAAGGATCATTTGGGTCAACATGGAAGAGACATAGGGCATCTCTATGCTTTGCCTCTATCCTAAAAGGAAAAACGCAAAATAAAATGAAATGAAAAAGGACCATTTGGGTCAAGATGAAGATAAGATAGGCTTATGCTTTGCATCATCCCCAAAATGAAAAAAAAAAAAAATAAAATGAAAAGACAAGGACCATTTGAGTCAACATGGAAGAGACATAGGCTGCCTCTATGCTTTGTGTCATCCCAAAAAAAACAAAAACACAAAAAGAAAAAAAAAGGTATGACATATAGAAGAAGAGAGATTAAAATAGTAGAAGTGTACGAAGAGAGGGAATATCAAACACATGATACAGGGGAACATGATAAGCACACAAAAAGAAAAAGAAAATAAAGGTCAAGGAAAAGATAAAAATGATAGCTAGGAAAATGAAAATCATCCATCAAGTCATCTGCCTCCCAATCATGTTTAGTGTAATTCGAAGGTGATTGATTGTTTAAAGGAGGAATAGCAAGTTCTAAACTAGGAGTTGTACCAGGTTCTTCACTTAGTGGAGAGGATTTATCATTTAAGCTCATTGTAGATGAAAATAAACAATTCAAATCATTGTGTACTTCTTCATCTATGTTAGCAATGATCACATCTCCATCGTCATCATCAAGATTAATAACGATGGGAGCATGAAGGGTGATTTCTAAATATGGATGCATCAAGAGTGTTGGTTGTTGAATTGGTTCATTTTGTTGCAATTGTTGGATTGACATTTCATGTGGTCGGTTAGGAGAGGGAAGGTGGTCACCCAGTACTTTTGTCAAGGGTGAAGGTTGATTGTCATGATCGTCTTCCATACGAGATTGACGAGCCAAGAGATGACAACAAAGCCGACGCTCCTAAGTACAACGATTTCATTTAATTCTATATTGAAGTTGTTGAGGTGTAAGAGTGGATTGATTCATCATCGGTTCTTCTACTTCTAAAGGGGGAAGAGTAGGAGAAACCAAAGAGGATGGATCAACCACTTTCTCTTTCACTTTATATAATTCTTTGATAGGAGGATGTAAGGCAAGAGTTATTTCATTTTCTCTTGGGCATTTAAATGATGGCGGGGAAGTGTCAAGAGGATATTTTCAGAAGGTTTGATGGTTTGTTCAATATAATATTCCAGTGTAATCATTGTTTCATCAAGGATAGGATGAGTAGAGGTGGACATAGATGTGTTACGAAGGGATAATTCAGCCATCTTTTTGGCTTTAAACTTTTGATAATCAATGTAAAAGAAGTCCTTATGGGGGGTGATAGGTTCCATGGGCTCAGGCCAAAAGGCTTCTAATGAAAAGTTACCTTTGGAAGATAAAGATTAAATCCACTATGGTGTACGGTGAATACCTCATTTCCATGTGGAAACTTCAAGCACTTATGAATGACTAATGGGACCGCTTTCATTGAG
>VDFB02050613.1:0-33544 GCA_007258455.2 Sequoia sempervirens | reverse complement strand
GTATTGTTGTTGGTGAACTTGAAGGTTATGAATGGTTTATCCAACATAGCAATCTCAGGGATGTTAAGGTATGTCATATATGTTAAGGTATGTCATATATGTCATCTTTTGTCATCTATTTTTGTTGTTAGTTCATCACTAGTAAATAAAGGATGAAATTTGTACCATTAATATTCTTTATATTAACAAATTATTTTTTTGTTGTAGATTGATAGGTGAATTTTTGTTACCACCATTAAATATTTTACCTCGCTCATTCCGAGATTTATTTGCCATTATGAAAGATATTGGAATGGAGTATCAAGCAATAGATGCATGTCCCAATGATCATATTATATATCATAAACAACATGAATTTGCAACAAAATGCCTAGAATGTCATATCAATAGATATTGAATAGATCAACTAACAAAAAAGGTGCATCGCAAGGTTCTTCTTTATATTCCCATTATTCCACGTATGCAACAATTATTTAGGTGCGAAAGCTTAGCGCAATTTATGGATTACCATGCACAAAATAGAAGTGGAGATGACATTATTTGAATGCCTACGGATGGTTCTACATTTAGGGACATGGAGGAAAAATGGCCACACTTTAAAGAAGAACCTCATAATCTTAGGCTTTCATTGGTAGCGGACGGTGTCAATCCATTTGGAGAGCTACGATCTATTTACTCGGTGTGGCCTATTTTTGTTATCAACAATAACATTCCTCCATGGATGTCAATAAAGAGGGAGCACATAATGTTGGCAATAATTATTCCAGGTATTTGTTTACATCAATTTTCTTTAACGTAGTAGCATCTCATTTGTCTTATTTGTTGTATAATGATTTATATATTTTTATTTAATAGTCATGTACATTAATTTATATATATTGTAGTAAAATGGTCATAATATAATTATGTAATGTTTATATTCATTCAACTAGGTAAGTACCAAGTTAAGATATGAGTGTATATATTGAGCCTCTTATCGACGAGTTACTAAAGTTATGGAATGGCGTCACTATGTATGACGTCTCTAGACCAATAGGACAAAGACAATTTCAATTCCATGCAATGCTTTTATGAACAATTCATGATGCCCCAGGGCTAAAACATTTTTGTGGTATGTTATAACATTTGACTGCACTGAATAAGGATATTTAATTTTATGAAATAGATATCATGCATGTTTTTAAAATAATCTATTCATTATATATAATTATAAAAATTGACATATTTAATCCAATTATATATGATCTTGTAGGTCTTCAAACAAAGGGAAAATTTGCATGTCCAAGCTTTGTAGTCCAAAGATGAAATCTCATTGCTCAAAAGTTTAGGAGTAGGTGTTTGATACATAGGCAATTCCTCCAATGTAAATTATAAGTATTAAACTATCAAAAAACATATTTTCAATGGGAAAGAAGAGACTACACCGTGTCTCAATAATGCAAGAATGACACTGCCATGGAAGTTGGAATATAATAGAATTAATCATCAAGGTTATACATCTGATCAAATTGTTTATCTATCATATATGATATGTTTTGAATTTATATTTTTATATTGTGTTGTGTTTACTCATGTTGTAATTGACAATGATTGTCGTTGTTAATTTGTTTAACTTCTATGCTTCATGAAGGTCGTCAAGGCATTAATGGTCAGTTTCCATGTGGACTCTAAAAGTTATCCTGCATAATTTAGTAGGTAGCCCTACTATGAGTAGTTACAAATTTTGCATTTGTTTGAGACAATGCATATTGGAAAGAATATAAAAGAAACGTTATGGAAAATATTGGATGGAAGGCATGACAAAGAAAAATTGTCAAAATTTGTAGTGACATTTAGGAAGCCAATCATGCAAATGAAACGTCATTCAATTCAATAGCCAATGACCAACATAGCACCCCTTCCTTGGTTATTATTAATGGAGCCAAATGCCAACGCTTATAAAGAATCGATTTTGTCACAACATGTTAAACATCATAACAAAGAAAGGTGAATTTGGGCCAGGGATGAAAACACATTATTGGAATACCTTCATTAAGGTAATTATTCTGGTATATTATATATATATTTGTATACTACATGTAATTTTTAGTGTATTATTTTACTAGTTTTGGAAAAATAATGAAAAATCATTTTATAATTGCTGCAGATGTTCTAATTCTCTATCTCTCCCATAAACCCACAACAAATAGAAAAGTATTGGTACTGTATTACTCTAGAAAACAAGTCTTTCACTGTTGGTGCCTTATTTTATCCACTATGTCATCGCAATGTCTTACTTTGATTATTCCCTTGTCGGCGTAACTTGAGATATGTTCTCCCGACTAAATGTTATCGATGTAAGATGTGTTGTCGGGTGGTCCATTTTCTGTTGTTCTAATATCAATGTGTTCCTCTGATGAAATATATCGGTGTACCTCATGCCAAAATCCTGAGTGAGTCTATCTTTTACTTTCTTGAATAACCCATCAGTAGAACAAAAAGAATGTGTCCCTGATACGAGCCTTTTATCTTCATCGGAGTAGTATATGAGATCAAAATTGTCACTTGTTAGGCTTCCGATGGCTAGCAATGAGTATTTTGTCGGGGAAACTTTCATGAGTTATGTTGATATGCATTTCTTGTGGTGCTACATTCTCTATTTGTTCATTTTTAATCAAAATATACAACCCAATTTCTTCTGCCGATCGATATGAATGCAATGTACTTATGCCGATATTGTACAATGTGCTTCCTCGTTCACGTTGTTAGCTCTAAAAAATGTAGGTAAAAATACCTCAAGAGGTTGCCAAACTCTTGGTACATTTCAGGGTAACATACAAGGCCAAATGGTTTTAGACCTTCTTCTCTTCAGGTGCTACTAGACCTAGGTGGGTCTACCTATGTGAATGAACAAACTTGAACTATGTGATTCCTCCTACAACAGTCTATTCACAATGGAAATTTGAAAGTGAATAGATGTACTACTATTCTAGCATAAATTGTATAAGCAATATCAAAGAAATATGTTCAGTTAACAAATCTAAAATGTTTAAAATGAATTGAAACTAAGTGATGAAATGTGAAGACCAGTGCTCTGTTGGGTATATGGATTCAAGTAGAAATAAGAGACAAGTGACTTATGACTAACAATAATTCAAACTATTTGGAACTTCTATGTTTATAACTTGTATAAATAGGTAGGGATGCAATTATAGGATTCTTCTTTAATAATCCAAAATAATATTCCTAAGTTGGTGTGAATAATCAAGAGGACTTTAATCTTTACTTGAAAGACTCAATTAATTATGCCACACAGATACAACAAATGTGCACTGATAAATTGAAAATATGTTTGATATATCAATTTAAACAACAAAGTAATATCAAATATGGAGACAATCTGGCAATATCTTCAATTAACTTAACAAACAATTGATACCAACATAGAGCCACTGAATCAGAGACTTTCCATTAACTTCATAAAAAATTTGCACATGCATCTTGGTCCTTTATGATGTAAACATTGTATCAATCCCCATTCTCCTACTTCTTCTATCTACTCCTATCTTAATAATTTTTTCTTGGTCCCGGTCTCTCTTATTTATAGGAGAGGCAACAAGCTTCAAACCAAAAGACATGACTTTTGATAACAAAACTTAACATGTAAAATATAACTGAAACAATTAACAACTAATACATGACAATTATGTTAATCTCTGAGTAAAAGCTCAAATCACCAAAGACCTATGCAAAGCTTTTACTTTATGATAATAATCATTGATAGTGATTAATCTTCATCTAAACCGAGGTATTTCTCCTGCCACTTTCTTATGGTTAAATCATTTGGTCACTTGTATTCCTGTACAATAGTGAAGTTTGATAGGTGGATTTTACATCTTCTATCGAGCAAGTTTCTGGCATCTACAACAAACTTTGTATAGCCATTATCCAATGCAGTAATTCCATCAAGTTACCGTCACCCTGTATATGTGTCAAACATTGTGGAACCATTTGATCAAATTCATTTCTCCATTCATCCACATCCTTGAGTTGACCATCACCTTTAACGATCAGAGGGCTAAAACTGTGTTTTATTGAATCAAATGAATTCCTTCTGTTTTCTACCTTCTTGTTCATATCAATCAAATACTTATGCTCATCAATGATTCCTTTTACCATTTATTGAGTAGGTTTTAACCTTTGGGGTGCATCAGGATCTCTTTGTGTGGCTTTACACATAGTGGTTAAGATATGGTAAGTGGGCTACCATCTTTTCTGCAATTCCTCTAAGATAGGGGAATTAGTATTTATCTATTCTAGAGCTTTTACCAAATGACTGAAGCCCTCATGAACTCCACTTATTTTCTCTTTTAAAAATTCAACTTTGTGTTTCAGTATTTCCTCCAAGGTACTCAAGATGTGTCGTTTGATATCATCCATATTATGATTCTTTAGTTTCTCAACCTCTTCTTTCAATTGCTGAATCTGTGGATCTTCAACTGAAGCAGGTGGATGATATACAACCATTTCATTCCCATTTACATCTATGGATTGTTGCAATTGTTGTTTCAATCTAATATTTTCAATGAATAACTTATTTATCTCCTCATTTGATATTTTGAGTCTTTTCTCATACTCTGTCATCTTCTTTTCCATGTTTTCCACTACATCTCTTGTAAACATTGTTGAATGCATTGTCATGGTTGCTGCTTCTATGGGAGTAGTGTCCTTCATAGTTATGACCAAAGAAAACACTCTCATTTCCTACACCACATCTAGAAGCCTAGGCTTCCTTGTGCTTTTCTGTTTCATCCATAGGGAAAGGGTCTGGGTGGTTGGATTATATCATGTCCCTGATACTCTTTCTGAATCAAATTCTGCAACCAATTTGGGATCATCTTGAGCTCTGATTTGATCCAACAGAAACACTTTGGAGAACTCCATTCCTGGTATAATGAGCATGTTACTTGTCAACACTAACTCCCTTGCTTCTTTAGGAGTAATATTGACATTTTCAAATTTAACTTTGCCATTGTTTGTGTCTGCACTTTTGCATGTTTCAAATCATTAGCTCCAATGAGGTTAATTTTTAGTCTGTCATCAAATTATTTCATCTTCATTTTTATCCAAAAATCTTTGAACTCCCTAGTATGGATAAAGTCATCATCCTCCATGAACCTCAGGGAAGCAATAATTCTTTCATCATCATGCATTTCATCAGTAGCCTCCTCCGATATTCTCATCTTGGGATCATGAGGCTCGAGGATTTTCTGTTTCTCTGCAACCTCTTTCATCTCAACCAAAGTTAAGATTGCCTCTTGTTCTTCATCACTTGACTCATAGTCCACTAGTGACCCAATCTTCCATTTCTTGGCAGGAGGCTTATCTGTTTGAGATGGAGGGGGTGGATGAATTGGTGATGAAGGTGGTGTATGTGATGTAGAGGCTGTGATGTTGGTGGCTGGGGTGTAGGAAGTGGGGCTGATTTCTCTTCGTGAGCCTTTTTAGATAATTCATCAAATTTACCAAGGACTAATTGCATTCTTTTCAAAAAATCTTGCTCCTCATCAAAAACCCCTTGAACTTCTTATCTTTTCCTCTCTCTTGACCCTCCCATCTCATCATCATTAACCATCTTTCCCTTCTTTCAAACACATCTACAAAATAGACCAGGTTTCTTGTTACATCCTCTTCTGGATCAAATTCATGTGTTATTTCCCTCTTTGTGAGTAGGGTTCTTTTGATATTGTTGATGTGGCCTTCTGGATCACATATTCTCTCTTTCCTTGATCTGAGAGCAAAATTGGCTTTTATAAATCTCTACAATTCCTCCAACATATCTGATCCAATTGAAAATTCTTCAAATACCATCAAATCAGGTAGAAATGTGCCTTTTTTCTGATTTTTCATCAAATCATGCTCCATCTAGAGCATTTGCCACATAAATTCTAAAAAAAATACTTTGCTAGGCACAAATTTTCATAAAATATGAGGGGCCTGATCACAACCATATACCCTGATGATGGTGTGTTGTGGCATCAAAAACCAATCAGCATAATCATGTGTAAAACCTTGATCTGGTTTGTATTGTAGGGGTCTCATGACATCCATTAGGGATTGTAGCAATCAGTCTGATGAAAAAATCATCCCTAAATATAACATAATCACTTTCATTGCATTTACTGTCCCAAATATAACACCAATTTTTTATTGGGAGCATAACTCCATTCTCATGTGTTCTTTATTTCATCCTCTTTGTCCATTTTGTTTCATTTTGAGATAGAATCAAATGACATAATAAGGAGTACTTTCTAGAAGTTATGGGGGCCTTGGCTTCCCTAACCTGTAACAAACCTTCATGAATCCGTTCCTCAATGAATGAAGAAAAATCAAAATCCACATTCAATTTAGGATGTTGGATAATCATGGCCATTCTCATCAACCCCATCGACATATTCTCCTCTGCATCAACTCCAAGAATTTGACATAATGCATAGTAGGTATTTTTGAAATAGGTCTGAAAGTCAGACACTGGAAAGGGTTCAAATATTGAAGAGTGAATGGACATGACTCTATTTTTGTCACCCATTTTAATGTGTAAGGGGAGTTCATTAGTTCTATAGGTCCTTTTCAACCTTCTATATTCTTGCTCCAGCTTCCCCAAGTCAATTTCAGTGACAACCTGCCTGTTTAGGTCAAAACACCTAATTATAGCTTCCCTCAAGATATCTACTAGACATTGACCATTTGGAAGTCTGACCATTTTTGATGGGGCATGATATATATTGGCCAAGGCTTTGATTAGCTCGACATCAACAAAAACGTTAGGAACAACTAATTTTCCTATGTCAAAAGTCCATGGGTTTGACACTGGAACCCTTTCATCTCCGTTCCTATAAAAATACCAATATAAATTCCACCCAGACTGTGGAATTATTGGGTCCCTACACCCCTGAGCTAAATCCTTAAAGACTTTCTTATAACCCTTATCTACTGAACCAGGTAACAGGGCAAGTAATGGCGACTGCAATGAAATTCTATTAGATTTTTCTCCCTTTTTAGTTCCTACCTCTGATTTCTTTGGCGCCATTGTTTAAATTTTAGTGAATGATAAGTAGAATTACCTAGAATTTTTCTCGGTCTACAAAATTCTTCCACTGTCATACTTTGAGCTCACCTGTATTAAGCTTCTGCTAGCACGAGCGCACAAATTCTCAATTTTCCTTGTTAAATTTTGATATCATACCACATTAAATTCATATCTTAAGTTCTTCATCATTCAAATCTTTCATACCAAGCTGAATTTCATACTTCGATGTTGATTGGTGTGACTGGCCTTCATTTAATGCTCCAACAACAGATTACCACACTACCGCATGACATTTTTCATCCCCCTGCGGTATAGCGGTTCCTCCTTATCTCTATTCTTATTTCACTGCTCTACCACGGGCTCCATTCCAACCCTCCGCGGTATGGCGGTGCATTATTACATCTGTTCTTAGCTTACCGCTCTACCGCTGGCTTCATTTAGCCCCTCGTGATATAACGGTTCCCTCTATTAGTATTAACCATGACCCCACCCTACCGCGGGCAAGACATCAACCTTCTGCGGTATAGTGGTATATAGTGTATTACTTCCTTTAACCACCGTGCTATCGTGAGTTGCTTTATTGGAGGCTGTGGTAAGGCGGTAAAAGGAAATTTTGACCTTGTGGATGGTAAAAACATGGTTTTTAAGGGAAAAAAATGATTTCATATGAAAGGACCATCAAAATTTTGAATGAAAATTCTAGTTCCAACACATGTAGGCCATTCCTACAATGTTTTTATCAATGAAGCTTGCTAGTTGTTGTGCCGATATATTGTATCCTGCCAATATAAACATAAAACATGATTGGGGTGACATAGATACTACTTGGCCGATATGTTATATCTCTTCAATTTGAAATGTGTGAACAATGGGTCTTGGATACACATAGTTCAGAGGTTTCTTACGATAGATAATAAGATCATTGGTAGTGGGATGTTAGGTTTTTAGGTACATCAATTATAAATTAAGGTCGTATACCGTGGTAATAAACTAATTATATGTCATTTGCGAATTTCAATTTTTTTTGATATAGTTGGTCAAGAGTGGGATGCACTACATTTGTACGTCACAAAAAATCTTGATTGGATGATAATATGGATTGAACAATGTCAACAATCTGGTCGTGCATTAACATGGGAAGGTGTGGCTTCATTGGTTAAAGAAGCTCATCGTAATGCAGATTCCAATGTTACAACAAGGGAAATTGATTTAGCATATGGTTTAAGAGATAAACAGGTATGTAGAAATATATTAATCACCCATATTATTTAATTATTTTCAATTATATTGATGTATATATATGTTCAGTTTTTTTTTCTTTGCATACATTCGGCCAAGAATAAATATGTTTATCAACTGATGATGCAATAATTTTTACATGTTTGACATATTGCAGGTGAAACACTACAAGGCTATGTGGTGCAATGGTCGTAAATTTCGAATCAAAAAGTTGGATGAAACGAAGAAAACTTGTGATTCTAGGATAAATGCAATTTTTCAAGTGATTAATGTTTCATCTAGAAGCGACATACATCCAGAAGTCTTAGAAAATCGATACTATGAGATTTTGGATGATATACTTGAGTGTGATTTTAAGTCCTTCAAATTAGTTATGTTTGTCGTCCAATGGTATAGGCTACGATTGAATGAAAATGACCCCAAGAGAACTGTTATTGAAAATGATAATGGATTTACCATGGTTAATACAAGGTTGATTGAGCGAGTTGGAAATGAGCCCTATGTTCTTCCAAGCCAATGTGAGCAGGTATTTGTTGTTAGACATGATCTAAGAGGAAGGCTGGTAAAGTATAATGTGGTGGAAGAAGAAGATACCGAAGAGCTATAAGATGATGTAGATGATGATCAGGATCAACAGTTAGTTGATGATATGCCTGATGAAGATGTCAAAGAAGAGGAACTAGATCATGATGATGTAGGAGTTAATGTTCATGAAGATGATATCCGTGTGGATGATGAAATTATCAAGAATGATATCAATGACGATGATGATGATATGACCAATCCTTACAATGTCGGATCTGGATTGGATGATATGGACAAAGTGTTGGGTGAAGAAGAAGATCAATGACATTGAAATGTATGAGTTATGCGATTATATTATCTATTTGATATTGATTTCTTGAGAGAATTCTATTTGACTTATATGGTTACATAATTAATTCATGATGTTTTTAATTTTTATGTCATTACATAATTAATTCATGATGTACTTTTTAATGTTGTTAATTCATGATGTTACAACTATTGTAGCTCTCCTAGAAATCTCCATATGATCAAATCCTAATTACTCTACAACTATTTATGATTACATATTCTTTGATCATATCTTTGGTTATTTCATTTCGAAAAAATTAGTGTTTCCTCATGTTGACCCCACATAGTGACATGTGTTTTGTATTACTAACATGTGACATTGTATGCATATATTGCTTTCTTGTATATATTATAGTTTTACCAACATATACTATTGTATGCTTGCATGGCTTCTTAGTTAGTATATATTTTTTTATTATTGATCTTTTTGACATTTTCTATAAGTTATTATTAGATGATACACATTGGATTCCTTTTAATATTTTATATTTGAAGATACATAACTAATTACAAGGATAATATAAAGAAGATATATATATATATGTATCATTTATGAGTTTCTAAAATATTTTACTTCCATGTCAACCACTTTCTTTACTTCAATTAAGAAACATAATACCTCTATAATCTTTCATTTATCAAGTGTCAATAAAATAAAATTCAAGTACTTAGCTATCAATTTTCTCTTGATTGATCTAGTAATAATATACTATCCAACTAATACTCATCCAATGATATCATCTTGCACTGATTTGTGTTACTTGACCATATCTTGGTTTAAGGTATGAATTTAAGGTTCTTACAATGAATTTTCAACCAATTATATTAGTCTATCCTATCTCTACCATTCCAATTCTAAAATAAAACATACAAATCAAACTTAACTAGCAATCACACCTTAGTGTGCAATGGGTACGCCAAAAAAGTGTGGAATTTCAATTAGGATAAATTTTAGTCTATTTTTTGCATACATTTATGCAGTACATGAGGTCAATTGGTAGGAAATTTAGCAAATGATGTTTTTTTTGCAACAAAGGTCTCAATGGAGAAATTATAGCTTCAAATGAACTATGCATCCACTTACAGGGATCCAAACATGATTGAAATAAAACCTCTGAATTAGGAAGATGATCAAGCTCCATTACCAACAGGCTCATGTTATGCTTGCACTAACGAGAGAGGGAGAAAGAGAGATGGATAGGTAGTGATAGAAAGAGGGAGAGATACAGTGGGGAAGAGTGAGAGATAGAGGGGTAAGGAGATAGAGATAGAAGGAAGATAGGAATAGAGATGGAGATGTAGATGTAGAAGGAGAGGGATATGGAGAGGGAGGGAGAGGAGAGAGAAGGATAGGGAGAGATAAAAGAGAGAGAGGAGAGGGATAAGATAGATATGGAGATAAATATATAAAGGGATAGAGATCGGGGAGATAGATGGATGGATAGAGAGGAGGAGACATGTATAGAGAGATAAAGGGAGACATGAGAGATAAAGAGATATAGATGGTGAGATAAGAGTGATATAGAGATAGAGATAAAGAGATATAGAGAGGGAGGAGAGGGAGATAGAGAGAGAGAGACAAGAGATAAGAAAAAAAGATTAGATATATGGGAGAGAGAAAAGGAGAGAGAGGTGGAATAGAGATGGATGGGGGATAGGGAGGGGGAGATGGGGGAGAGGAGATAGAGATATAGAGGGGGAGGGAGAGAAATGGTTATAGATAAGGTGGAGGAGGAGAGATACAGAATAGGAGGGGGAGAGGGAGAATGGGTTGAAGAGGAAGAGAGAGAAGAGAGGGAGAGATAGATAGGTAGAAAAGGGGAGAGAAAGAAGAGAGTGAGGAGAGGGAGAGAGAGAAGAAGATAGGGGAGAGAGGGAGAGATAGCTCAATATATATAGAGGGAGAGGGAGAGACATATAAAGGGGGTGATATAGAGAGATAGAGGGGGATGGTGAAAGAGATAAAGAGATCGTGATAGAGGTAGAGAAAGATATGGATAGAAAGAGATAGAGAGAGATCTATATTTTTTCTATATCTACCTCACTATCTCTACCTTTCTTTGTCCCTCTTTATTCTTCTATATCTCTACATATCTCTCTCTATATCTATCTCTCTATATCTTTGTCTCCATCTTTATCTCTCTATTTCTATTTATCTCTATCTCTATCTCTATCTTTGTTTCTCTCTCTTCTCTCTTTTTTTCTCTGTATCCCTTTTTTTATCCCTTTATTTCTATCTTTGCTCCTCCTTTGT
The DNA here is from genome assembly GCA_007258455.2 of Sequoia sempervirens. Lineage (NCBI taxonomy): Eukaryota > Viridiplantae > Streptophyta > Pinopsida > Cupressales > Cupressaceae > Sequoia > Sequoia sempervirens. The sequence goes on along the minus strand of VDFB02050613.1, from coordinate 22,106 downwards.
CTCATTTTTCTTCCTCTCCCTTGCTCTCTTTCTCTTTTTTCTCTCTCCACCTATCTATATCTTATCTCTATCTCCCTCTCCCTTTTATCTTCCTTTCTCTTTCTCTCTTTCTCTCTCCATATATTTGTCTCCTTAAGTGTGCAATGGGTACATTGAAGAGGTCTTAAAGGAGAATTATCATATCTTTAATCAAATGGCATGCTACCTTGAGCATAACTCCCCAAGGACACATTCCATCCTTGGATTGTTGACATGAAACAACCGATCAAAATTTAGTTTATCCTTTCCCTCTCTCTTTTCCTTTGTATCTCTTATATTTCTCTCTCTCATGCTCTCTCCCTCTCTCTCTCTCTCCCTATCTATCTAATTTCATCTCTTTCTCTCATTCTCTATCTTTTTAGTTTCTCTCTTTGTATTAGCTAATAGGCTACATATATTGTGAGATTTGAGCTTGAAACAAATCTCATGCCTGGAAACCACTATTGTGTCATTGGAAAACAAGTTTCAACTACCATTTAATGGTAAACCAGTTGTAGTGTAATGGTAAAATCCTCTAAAATATCAAGTAAAAGCCTATATATAATATTATATAATAATAAATATAATATAATTATATATAATTTAATCTAATATTACTATTATATTAAATATATATTATATTAATTATATTTTGTATTATATATTCTTGATGTGTGGTCATTATTACCTCTGTTCTTAGCTTACCACTCTATCACGAGCTTCATTTCAACCCCTTGCGGTATAGCGATTCCCTATATTAGTATTAACCATGACCCCGCTCTATAGCGAGAAAGACATCAACCTTCAGTGGTATTGCAGTATACAGTGTATTACTTCCTTTACCCGTCACGCTATCGTGAGTTGCTTTTATTGGAGGCTGCGGTAAGGTGGTAAAAGGAAATTTTGACCTTGTGGATGCTAAAAACATGGTTTTTAAGGAATTTTTTTTAAACATATCTTTAAGTGTGCACTGGGTACATTGAAGATATCTTAAAGGAGAATTATTATATTTTGTATTATATAAAAATATACTTATTATTAATTATTAATTATAATAATTTTATATGTATTTAATAATTTTGTTAAAGAATATAATATATAATTATAATAAGTAGAATAATTATATTATTTATTATGTAAAATATAGCTAATATATACTTAACTATGTAGAATATTAAAACTTAAATGGCGCCATGATTTTCATTTTAATTAACATACCCTAAAACCTTCGTCGAAACCTTATTTTCAGGTTGTAGCTCATCAAATTGGAGAAGTGAAAGGTCAATACCAGCAAAGAAGAGTTTGGAGGAGTGAAAACCCTGCATATCAATATGTGTGCATAGGAGCACACATAGCTTAGTGCACAAAGACCCTAACTAGCAAAACAAGGCATGAGGAAAGACAGAGCGATGAGGTTGAGGGCACTCAGGGAATATCGATGACCAAGGGACAATGAGTATTGTAAGTGATTTATATCTTTTATATTGGCACCCTCATTCTCTTTAACCTACAATTTTCATGCCTTTCCAAAGATCTTCTCATACATTGGCACCCCCATTCTCATAAAATGGTATAAGACAAAAAATAAAATAGTTGTATTCAGCCATACCCTGACTAGCATACATTCCCAAGAAATTTTTGTAGTCTTCAACTCTACAGATGGATCAAAACTTAGCTACTAACCTACCCACTTAGAGCTTCAGATGCCTCTACCATTGATCGGGATTGTAATTCCCTTGTAGAGTCCCTTTCTCAACCCTACTTGTGATGCTAAGAAGTCAAGTCCTATATCAATCTTGGTTCAACATTGTGACACTTAGAAAGTATCAAAATGTTGATCTGATGCATACCGTTTGAAGGGTTTACACCCTAGGCTAGTTAATTTGATTACAATACCCCTAATGGATCCACTAAACTATATAATTGTCCTATAGGTATTGGGATCAAAATCCATATCACAAGTAAAACATTGAACCCACATGAGTTCACCTCTATTTGGCCACATACATAAATACAAGCTCATAAAGTGGTCTCAAAGGCCATTTACTACATTCAATTATTATTTGAAAAATACATTATTTAGTAGACATAAGTTAAATCCATAAATGTAATATTACAAAATATTCTACTGTTGATTATATCACATTTTGTGTATTACTAATCATAAAGCTTAGCATACATTTATCCACCATGCATATATCCACCATATTCAATATACTTGCTATTAATTACCTATTGTTAGGAAAGGTGTTCATAAGGAACTCCATCTTAATCTCAACATAAGTTCAAGTATATATGTAGGTAGATCTTTAGTACCTATTAAGAGTTTCACACCCATCAAATCATAATGACTAAATACCTCATTATAGTTGAATACAAAGTTATCAATTTTTGTTAACTTTGTGATAGCCAAGTCATGGTCAATTTTATCATGACCCTATTTCTTAGAATAATAGACCTTAATAGCTCTTGAGGCTAACTTATACCCTCTTTTACTTGTCATTGATTCAAGACATAATGTCATATTGTTTAACACACAAACTTTGATTATTCTAGTTTAGATAGGTTTGGAGGCATTTTCACACATTCACATCAAGGCAAACCACAATGACAATGCCTCTAGAAGTTCATTCAAGATTGGAATAGACTTTGAAAAGCTAAATACCACAAATCTTAAATTAGGCAAGTTTGATGATGATAGGTTGCCTTTCATTGACTGAAATCTACATAGTGGGAACATATTAATTGGAAAGGTGAGTTCACAACCATCTAATGCATAATTCAACCTCTAGTTGAAACATACTAAAGAAGTATTGATCAAATTTAGGAACACATCAAACCTTGGAGCTTTTCCCAAACCCTTCCCATACGAACTTGGGTCATAGGGGAATTCTTTGTCCAAGGACTACATACATACCTACTTCCAAATGGGATTGAAATCCCATGTTTTTCTTCTAAGATTTCAACTATTATGATGAGAAATTGCAGCTTCTCAAGTGAATATAACTTATATAGATATAAATAAAACCATTTCTCCACATAAATCTAAAACTATATAGCTAAATATAAAAAAATGTTGGCAGGAATTTAAAATATTATAGATGAATGTCCATGGGGTTGAGCTTAGAATGGAAGATTGCTAAATGTTTAACCTTTTTGCTTTGCAATGGGATGAGAATACAATAAGATAGAAGTGGGATAAGAAATGCATCATTTGAAGCATCAAACCAATATGAAAAGATGAAAGAAACTGCTAACCCCTTAAACTGAAAAATTTTCTTTTAACTTTAAGTTTGTTGGGTAGCCAATTCTTTTTAAGTTATTAAATCACACTATATTACATAATGAAAATGTTATTGTTTCAAATGACTATGAGAACTAACATTCACTATTTGAAGATGTTGAAACCTTGACTTAGAGAACTAGAACATTGATGTAACCACTCATCCTACCTTAAGAAATACCAAAAGTCTCCTAGCAATTAGACATAGGAAGATTTAAGATGACTTAAAATATTTTATTGCCAAGCATAAACTTATGATGACACCTTGAGCTAATACACACACACTCCCTCCTCGTTAACATCCTTGAACATATGAACAAGGTTTATCGATTGGACTGGCTAGAACACCTCACACATACATGATTATGTCTATTAGTGTTCTAATTCATCTTTTTCAAGACAACTTAAACCAAAATATTATGTATGGTGAAACCATTCTTCTGCACACCACAAAAAATTTCAATGAAAATTTGCATTAAATATAAATTTGCTGCTATTTTTAGTCATGTAGGTGTCCAATAAACAACTTGGTGGTGTTTCCCTTCAAGTTTATTTACTTGAATGAAGATCAAAAGTCCTTTTATTACAATTAGAGAATACATTGGAGGCCTTGGTTGTGTAACTGGTGGACCATAGTCACATTTAACACTTGTTACAAAGTTTGGGAGTTAAAATGTTAAGTAGAAGTCTAGTAAATCAAATAACTTGGATTAATACTATGAGACTGTGAGACTGATAATGACTATCATTCATTACCTTTTCCCCTCAATTTTCATGCAAAAATCCTTGGAACATTGCCATACATTGTTCATGTAGGAAACTTCATCACTGAGTCTAGGTTTTTTAGGCTTCCATAGCCTCAGCTACTGTGAACTGCATCTCCCAAACTCCATGTTTGTGTTAGGTTGTTAAATAATGACATTTTAAAGTCATTAATTGCAAGGGAAAGTCTCCTTCATACATTGATTTGATTTGTGATGGACACATTTGGATGGTAGTAACAATAACTTGCAAACTATCAAGACTTGATTACCTTATAACCTGTCAAATTCTAGCAATGAAATGATAGATTAATCATAATGTCACCTTGGGATCACATCACCATGAAATAAATTCATCCAACATCCTTATGAGTTCAGGTACCACCAAATAGGTATTTGTCAGATCTGTCTTCCTCGAGTGAGGGAAATTTAGGAAGAGAAGAGGAAAGTGAGACATGTAGTAGCTCTAAAAGAGGGAGATCAACTAGAGGTCAAAAGATTAGAAGAAAATTTTGTAAATGCATGGAATTTTTTCTTGCTGAAGGGGGGTCGTGTTCTTATGATGATGAGAGCATAGGTGACATCAAGGTTCCCTTGAGGTACAAGCATCTATGGAAACAATGGGCACCCAAGGAACTTCCTCCAATAAACATTGATTTTTTTGTCAACGAGAGGATATATCGCATAAAACCATTGTCATTACATGGTTTGGGCCTATTTTGCATGGATGGCATAAAGGTTTGTTACAAAAAAGTTACTGAATTGATGGAGTATGTCAGACCCTGTTATAGTTACAAAGATTGGATGCAACTGGTTTGATATACATGAAGTATGCGTAGGTATGCACTATACGCAAATTATATATAGCTAAAAGATAAGGATCAAAATAAAGGAGTGGCTATGTATGTTGACAGAAGGACAAAAGCATCAGGGAATATTGCAAGGTTTATAAATAGTACACAACCTAGGTCAACAAATAAGCAACCCAATTTCATATTCAAGGCGCGCGAGGGAAACCATGTATTCGTTTGTGTGGTAAAATAAATAATTGCAAGGGAATATTTGCTAATCGATTACAATTTGAATCACATAGATACAAACACAGTTACTATGGGGGTGGTATGTACTATATACCATTTTACCTAACCTCCAATTAATGACTCCAATATACCATTTTATTATTATATTTTTTTTCGTAAGTATATTGGTTTCATTTCATTAATGTTTTTTTATATTTAATTTTTGTCACAATGAGACATTGATCATATGGGGAAGGCTCTGGCCTAGAGCACAAATCACGATGCATCTTCAGGTGCTTCTACTCGATAGGTTTACCTCATTGTAATTGTACAAATTAGATATGAGCAATTTTTTTTATTATTATGTTCTTTTCATAAGTTTATTGGGTTAATTTCGATAATGTTTTTAATATTCTTGTTGCAGTCGGCTGATCGAGGAAAGGCACCAGTAGTAGAGGAGAGCATCCATAGGAAGGTGCAGTCACCATTATGCGATGATGACATCGCATATTCTGCAAACCCTCTGGATATGATAAGGAAGACCCAAAAAAAATGTAATGAAGAAATCCTTTAGTTGTTATTCATAGTGCCTCAAACATATGAGATAAGAGAGAGGGTTAAAATATTGACTGAGAGAGCACAAAACTTGCAAGTAAGCTTTCATGAGGTCTTTAATTATAACATAAGTTCATTCATGGTTTTATATTTTGTACTCTTTTATGTCATGAACTAAAATATGTGTTGTTTTTACATGATTTTTTGCATCCTCATGATGTTGATGGCCATGATCAAGGTACTGTAGGTGCTACCCGAGGAGTAGGGGTTGGTACAAGTGTCGATCCTAATCTTCCTACGCATACATCACATCATCTAACCCCATCATCCGTGCCTATATTATCGACTGAAATGTTGGCAACACATAGCATGCAAACATCGGGTAGTGCACCCTCTGGCAGCGAACACATGCCAAAAAATGTGTCAGGAGATGTACCTGGGGATGTAGAGGCCACTAGTACTAGTGATGCTTTAGCAACATTTCCTGGATCTTCCCGTAATACTATTACGGGAACATTGCCAGTCACATTTGTGGTGACCGAGGATTTCGATCCCATAAAGATAGAGAAGGTCCCAAGTACTTTAAAGTGTTTTAATTATTATTATATATAATCCAATTGGAATTTACTTATTGATCATTCTTTTTAGACTAATAATCCCATAATCATTTTGCAGGAAATGATGTTTTTTATAAACATGTAAGTGATATTACATTGGAGATCTTCGGGCCCACCATACGTACATGGTGGAATGCCAAAAATCAAGATTTAAAAGATGAGCTCATTAACCATTTAGTTGTGTTGTTCGGTGATAAAACATTCAATCGAACCAAGGTCCTTAAGAAAGCTGATACCTATCTAAAGTATGTGAGGGACCAATATAGGTCACATTTAGAGAAGAACAAAAGGTATGAGCGTCTCCCCATGATTTCATAGACGGAGTGGAAGGACTTGGTGTTGGATGGAAAGGATAAGGCTGAAAAGAAAAAAAAGGAAAGACACCACCGGGCCAAGGAAGGTATGTGATACTATCAACAATATAATTATATACTGATTACTCTTTCTTTTTACATAATCTAACATATTTCAAACTTTTCATAGGCTACCTAACACATCGAAGGAAACAAAGGAAAGACTAGAAAAACACGGGCAACACAAACTTGTCTCTGGTGGATATATGAAATTAGCCGCACGAATTGTAAGTATCAATAAATGAAATATTGCATCCAAATAATAAATTGTAAACAATTTTGGTTTAATCACACCATAGAAACAAAATTCATGATCTTATGCAAAAATGCAGGGCTCTAAATTCAATAGAGTTCCCATAGAAGAGGACCTGAAGATTGTTTTCCAGCAAGGCTATGGAGCCATGGTTGAATGCCTAAGACTCTGATTGGGCAAACAAAAGCTTCCACTATATCCGACATGCAGGTAAATAAACTCAATGAAGTTTAACAATGAAGTTTATTTAAAATTGAATACTTGTGCAATCTATTCAATATTAATTTCCACCATAAAGTAATTATGTGCCTATTTGTTTTAAACAAGAAAGCAATGATAATACTGCACATGACATTGGAATGCACCCTGGTGAGGGTGGAGCACAACCTGCAGATGAAGGTCATGGTGTGCATTCTGGTACTGGATGTATTCATGTGCTATAAAAAACGCAGTATGGATTAATACAATTAAACATCTTTAATTACAATTGGTGTATTAATTAATGTAACCTTTCGTGTTTAAACTTTAGAGCATGTAGAGTGTGATCAACATGTTGAGCATGATCAGGCTAGACAAGATCAAGAACATGATGTGGCCCCATCAGGTAAAGAGGACCACTCTAATGTTCTTTTAAACATATTTAATTGCAATTGGTGTATTAATTAATGTGACCTTCCGTGTTTCAACTCCAGATCAGGATTTAGAGGGTATTCAACATGTTGAGCATGAGGATATAAGACAAGATTAGGAACATGATGTGGCCCCATCAGGTAAAGAGCACCACTCTAATGTTCTTTTAATTAATGAAATACTTGTAACAATAATAATAAAACATATCAATTTAACATTTCTTTGTTATTGCAGCAGATTCCCCCTTGCAATAGCCTCCATGCCATGAGTACACGACTAGGCGTACATTAAGATCACGAGTAGAGGGTAGAACAACTGAAGGGGGAAAAATGATTTAGAAAACGATACTCCACTTTAGCTTTTTTCAGCTTCAAAAAAGAAACAAAAAAAAGTGATTGTAATAATATTATGACAACCATATTTTTGATAATATGGTTAAAACTGAAAGAATGAATGTTATATGTTAATGAATGAATGTTATATGTTATTAATGCAGAATGAATGAATGAATGTTATATGTTATTAATGGATGAATGAATTATTAATGTTATATGATCGGGTATGGGGAATTGAGAGTGATGTGTGGGTGGGGGAGGGGCCAAATGAGCTTCCACCGTCACATGGTTGGCCCTGTTAAGTAGAGAATATTAAACTATTCTTGAAACAAAGAGAAGATCAATAAGGTAATGCACTTTTAAATATAAGAAATGCATCATTTGAAGCATCAAACCAATATGCAAAGATGAAAGAAAGTGCTAACTTTTCACTATGGTGGCAGAAAAATGATTCTTTATACCCTAATGCCTTCATTTTCCAAGTCAATTTCTCCTACTTTGCATAAGATAAATTTGGTCTATCTTTGATACTCAAAAATAGTTTGTAAAAACAATATTTCTATCTTGTGTAGGTTGTATTACCACTAGATATTGGAAGATTGTTTGTGGGATATGGGGTTGGCCTTACTTCCTATACAGTATGTCTCCTTTCTATATAAGATTTTAGGGCTGATGTTTATCCTTTGATTATATGGGTGAATCAACATTAGTATTTATATAATATAGTTAACCATGACTCATTTTTATAGCATATATATAGCATTTTGAGGTCTAAAAAAAGGTTGATTATGCTTGCTTTTTGGCATTGCTTTTAATTCCCTTATTTTTAAATACCTGGATAGGTTCCTGTCTACATAGTTGAAATAACTCCCAAGAACTTGAGAGGAGCACTCACAAATACAAATAAGGTTAGACTCTTTAATTCACCTTATCCTTTTGTCAATAGATAGGTAAGAACATGATTAAAATAGATAGAATTATATCAGTTAAAAGTTAGAAGAAGCATCATTTCACTTCATTATACTCAAAATAAAGTACTCCTATTTGCAAATATGAGTTTCATTGTTGACTCCTCTAACAGTTGTCAATAACTGCTGGTATACTAATAGTATACCTTCCTGGAATATTGGTGACATGGCACAAACTTACTATTATAGGTAATAAAATCCATTAAGATACCACTTGACATGTTTTCATCAAATAAAACATCACAATAAGAAATGAATGTTCTCCATCCAGGCTGAAGTCTAGTAAAAATCACAATATATATAGGTTTAGTATCATGAATACATCAAAATTGTATTTTTGCATGTGAGGAAACTCAACATTGGTCCTCTTATATCTGGCATGAATGGTCTTTGCAAGACTTATCCCCTATTCTATTTTGGTCTTAGGTCTCTTCTTTAATCTAGAGTCTCCCAGGTGGTTGGTGAGTAGCTTTTTCAATTGGTAATTTCATCATGTTATGTGGTTAATGTACATTGGCAATAATTCTAGAAGTAGAGAGTAGTGCAAAAGATTAGATTTTAGACATGTTACATGCTTATTAGATCAAAATGCTATAATATGTAGGCCATTAAAAGAGTGAGTGAAATTATGGGAACCTAATCCAAACAAATCTCAATTCTAGTTGATGGGTTTAATTTACAGTATCCATTTTACATTCCCAATAATTCACTTGCAAGAAAAGGTAGGACGACATACATAGTTTAAAGTAGCATTGCAAGCCCTTCGAGGAAAAGATTGTGATGTTTCTATTGAGGTAGATGAAATCAAGGTCTTTATTTCTACCTTGGATCATACATATATGGTTTCTATTTATCTATGAGCAGAGAAAATCATGAAAACAAAAATATTAAATCTTGAGTTCAACTAACTGTCCTTGGAGAAAACTTACATATTGATTGATTTTATAAAAGTTAATGATCTAGGAAGAACGTTATAATCTAATTTTGTTGATTTTGATTCAGCTATGTGATAGTCAGGGTTAGTAAGTTGTGATACCACAAATTCCATGACTTCCTTTCAAGAGGTTATGTTTCCTTATATTGGGTCGTGTCTTCACCAATGAGTACTAATCCTTAATACCTACTATTATATTCTCCCTGTTTGTCTTATGTGAACTGCTTGTCATTAAATAAATGATGGTAAATTCTCCCGACCTGGGCGCTAATTAATTCAACCCCAGTTTAGTAATATTCATTTTCAGAAAAGTGATTCCTTAATGTAAGTCATTTATTGACTTTCCTTACTTGCACAACTTAAAGCTCTTCACATCATAAGGAAGTTCGAACATGCATTGACTGTGATAGAGCTCTCATATAAATACTCTTCTAATGATTCTTATGTCCTCTTCATTATTTTTGAATGAATAATGAATGTCCTTAAATACAACATAGCACAAAAATCTACACGAATAATAGGTCAATAATAGGAATTAAAAAATTCATTCAAATGTATGTAATAGCACACATTTGAACGAATAATTTTTTTTTTTAAAACATCAAACATTTGTTGCAATTTCGATGAACTATAAAACTTTCGACGAAGTTGTTATACATGCAATGATATTTTCGTCGCACGTTCGACAATATTTTCGTCGTATGTACAAAAATTTCATCAAAAGTTTTATAGTTCATCGCAAGATGTTTATCAAAATGCTGACGATGTTTGTTGTTATTTCGACACTTTCGAAGATGTAGTTTGCATTGTGTTGTGGTTATTTTTCGTTGCTAGATGGATGAAGTTTCTGTTGATTTTCTGACGAACACTGGTTCCATTTTTTGTGGCGATGACCGACGAGGCTATGTCATGATTTTGACGTTTAAAAGTTGGTTGAAAAAGCAACGAAAAACTAGCGACGAAATTTATATGGGTGTTTTGTCGGTATTTCGACAATAGTTTGTTGGTATTTCGACCAATAGTCGTCGGAATTTGGAGTCAAATATAGTAGTGTTAAATGGACCAACTACATTTGGTGACATTGTCAACCATCCCATTGATACCCATGTTAATGATGACTTCCAATATGCTCTTGAAATTTACCTTGGCACATCACTAGTGGGTAGCCAATCGAATATAAATGCATTTGATACTATTGGGGTACAGGAAATACTGAGAGGGGGGATGAATCGGTGTTTCAATAATCAACTTCAATTCAATGGTTTTCCAAATCAAATAATCTCTTTGTAATTATTGAATGTTCAATTTCAAGAGTGTAACCAAACGTAATAGCCAATAACAAATCCTTAAACAACATGAAAATTGAAGTGTTGCAAAGTAGATAGAGAAAGCAACAAGACTAAATTGCCTGAATCATGATAACCACATAGATCACAAAAGAACCATAACACAATATTTTTATGAGTGGAAAAACCTCATAGGGATAAAAAAGCACTCAGGAAAATTGCCTCACTGACTGCTTTTTGTGCCTCACTGGCTACAAAAATGCCTCACTAGCAAAGCCTCACCGATCACACAAAATGCCTCACTAGATTTTCAATGTTGCTATAGCCTCACAATATTTTTAAGTTAGCAACTGCCTCACTGAAAAATACAACTGCCTCACTAGCAAAACATTTTCACATCAAAATGATTCTAAAAATAAAAAGATAGAGTATAATCTTTGTTTCAATGAAGCTCATAGCAACTTTCTGCCTTAATGTATTTCATGTCCTATAGACTCCATTTCATTTGAAGTCTAGAACACACCAAACACATTAAACTATTCACTATTTTTTTGCAACAATTCTTTAAAGCACATGATTCAGTATAGCACAATCAAGAATACATTTGATCAAATAATTGCAATATAGGGTTTCAAAAGAAACCTCTTTTTTCATAACAACATAATCAAAAGCAACTAAATCAAATGAATTTTTCTGCCTTAAGTATTCATCTCACTATCTAACCATATGCCAACCTCAAGCCTCTATTATATATAGCAATTAATAATCTGATAAAATTCAATACAACCATACCTCAGTCTTTGACAAAATGCAACTGAAACAATCTTACGAATCTTATCTGCACAAACCACCAAGACCTCCAATTGTCAATGAAATCCTCGTCAGTTTGTTGTTCTCCAAACTTCATGACATGTCATTCATTCTACAAGCTTCAAAACCTAAGCTTGTTGCCGCTTACACAAAGCTTTCAACCTTTTTTTTACCCAACATACCTTGTTTTACAAACCATACAAAGTTAGCTTTCCAAATAGGTAACCCTAGAAGGGGCCGATAAAACATATGAATAAAAATCTTCAAAAAAAATTTCTTAAGTGCCCTTAACTTGCTAGTGTAGGTTACTTTAAAAAAGAAACTTTAACTTGATTCTTTAAAACTTATAATTACAAACATCTCAAAAACCTTGAAGGTATGCAAATGTCCCTTTGAATCAAGCTAGATTGCAAGCTGAAAGCAGTGACCAAGATGAAACCATAAGAAGTATGAAGCATAAATTCCTTCACTGAGATCTTCCTTGAAGCAATGCTTTGTATGTACCAATATGAAGCATAAATGCCTTGATTGAGATCTTCCTTGAAGCAATGCTTTGTATGTACCAATTATCAATATCATGAAATTGCATCAATCACCATAAAATGAATGAGTGTCAATACCATACACCTTTGGAATTTGTTCCTATCCTAACTTTGCTTGATGAACCAAACCTACCTTGTCAAAGCTAAGACACTATTAATGGTCAAGACCACTATCCAATCAATGTCACAAGTTCATGCCTGCCCTTTTGTGAATACAAAGCAACATAGAAGCAAATAACTAAATATTGAGAAGATTGTATCACTTCACAAGATTGTGTGTTCATGATGCTACTATCTACAAGAAAATTGAAAAACTTGTGTATTGCAGAAAGTTGTCTTCAAGAGGCATCACACAAAGACATTATCCATTGACAAATGACAAGATTACTATCTAGCATTATTGTCACTTCACTTAACTGTTGTGAACTGACCATGCACATTGCTACTGTCCTCTTGAATGTTGACACCATTTAGAGATTGTATAGAAACATCAAGAACAGTCACCACACTTTGTAGAGTTATCACAAAAAATATCCAACCGCAAAGTTCCATTCACATTGGATTGTTGACAAGGAACTTAGCAAAGATAAACATAAACCATGGAGAGCATTGACAAAGAGCAAAAACCACTATTAGCATCATCAAGCACATGATTTGGTGAAAATTTGCATTATCAACTCTTCAAGAATCACAATCTAACATGTGATATCATTGGTTTCTATGTCAAGAATACTCACAATCTTGGTACAGATGGTTGGCACTAGCAAAGTATTAACCCATTGTCAAGTTAGATGGAAAATTTATCACATTGGATAAACTGCAAAGTTTGACTTGCAAATCCTTTGTGAACACCTTCCATTGACACATGTATTAGCTTTGACACAATACAACACTGAGACATTGTTAAGAAGATCAAGACTTCCATCCCTACAACAATATACTTGCAAATACAACTATCAATGTATTCTTTACTATACCTCTGCAATAAGATACAATCAAGACTATCAATAAGATTATTATGTTCATCATCATCACTATCATCACAGCCAAAATATCAAAAACACCAAGCCATTATCCTCAATAAACTATCCATAAGTCAACAAAGTCATTGTTCAAGCACATATCTATCACTTCCAAGCAAATGTTGTGTCTAAAGAAAATCAAGTTATTGTCACACTGTTTGAATAGATAACCTCATAAAAGATCAATATCATCAAACCATACGCATGAAACTACAACATGATAGTTGTTACTAATAGAAGCTATAATTCCAGTGTGTGGTTCCTCCCCGTCAACATCAAATACAGTAAACTCGGGTCCAAAATCATAAAACCTGCTTCCAAACAACCCACATATGTCTTCTTTGATAAAGGAAATTGACGGCTTATGGTATGACATAACTCGTTATACTCGATAGCTTTACTGAGGATTATGTTTGAAAAGACAACTACCAATATTAGCTTCTGTAAAATAGAAATTTCCATACAAGTCTCACATCCAAGACCTTGAAGAGCAGATATGAGAACATTTGCACCAAAGAGGCGCCGCATAGCCTCCCATACACTGCCAACTGCCTGCTGTGCAATTCCTCATCGATGTGAACAACATCAGCTGGGTTGCCATCTGTAGTGGTAGTCATTTTTACCTCCTGGCTTGACACGTCACCTCAACGTGCAACCTTTTCACTGAATTCCCTAGGATTTATGTCTCAACAATCCTCTTTACGGGTAGCATATAGTGTGGCCAACTAATCAAATGAGGATCAAATTGCTCAAAACAGGAATCAAAGTGAAACCCTGAAGATGGAAAACTCAAAAATTAAGAATTTGACGGGAAAAATATGTCAACAGGAGGAGATCATTAGCAAATTGTGCAGAAACTGATCCTTCAAACCCTTGTCAAAGATAATATGCACTGCCATTGTATAACCATCTGCAACAATAAATATATTGAGAAGAAAGTACATTATTGTTCAAGCAACTATCTCACCAAGATTTCTCTTAGAATATTAAGAATGCATGTCTTTATGAAGGTTCATAATGGCACTCAACAAGAGAATAAACCATTCATCATTAACCAAAGAACTCATGTGAAAACTGTGAAAACTTTAAATTACTGTTGTTCACTATTCCATCCAACAGTCATTGGTGCTCAAACTTGTCAAAGATCCAACTCATTGAGCTTTGAACTTCAATTCACCTTAAATTCATTGTTCCAATAGGAACAAGTAAATAACATGTAAATAGTTAGGGGAAGTGCACAAAGGATAGTTACAAGGAACATTTACTTCCAAAAGAAGATCAAGGATATAACTACTATTCCAAAGAGAATGATTCACTGTCACAATTGAATGAATATATCACTGACACAAGTGAATAATGTATGTTGTCCCACTGTATGTTTACTATCATGAATGTTCACTACTCACACTATCAAGGTGGTGGCTTCACTGTCTCCAAAGACACTTCTTGGCAGCAAGAATGTTCATACCTACTAATACTATCATCACACATTATGATTAGGTAACATTGAACAATCATGGAATCACTAATGAATGTGTAAACAATATGCAAGTCTTCATGAAAAGCAAATTTGTAAATGTTACCATTAATGTCAAAGCAAACCACTATCCAAGCATAGCAAGATGTAAATTTATCACTGCTCTAGAATTATAAACTATCGAAACCAATATAATTATGCAACAAAATGTCAAAGTTTACTGATCATGCATGTGAACCACTGTGCTACAAGGATATCACCATTGTCAGCATCAAAACCACTATTATTGACCATTGAAATGGATAATCATCTTGACCATGCATATCACTATCAAAATGATAACATATATACCACTGTGCTTCTAGTCATCTCACCGTCCAACACTAGGATGAAAATAAAATACCCAATAAAATCCAAGACAAGAGGACTAGAGGAACTTTCACATATTGACTTAGGTATACTTGTATGCTTACTGTGAAAGATCTATACCAACTAGTATCAAGCAGTTCAAAACACCATGTAATGCATACTTCATAAAATGAAGCATGAATGAACAATGAGCACCTTGCATCCAATCTAATGAGAACCACTGTGATTTGAACTATTTCTAAGATATAGCAGATTAAAGAACATTCATTACCAACTGCAATCATTAAGAGCACTATCAAAGAAACCTTATGATTTTCAATTCTTGACTAGGAAAAATGCATGTTACTCCTTAGTGAGTTATGTATCAAATCAATTGATCATTAGTACAAACTATGTCCTAAAAATCATTAAAGCACTATTTGCATGTAGAGCATTCAAGTTCACTGTTACCAAAGATCAAGCAAGATAGTAGTCTTCAAAATCTAGAACTATTACAAACATCACAAAACCAAAACACTGCAAAGACACAACTTCTTTGCTGCTTACTATAGGGTTTGAATGATAAAACTATAAGCACCTCCCCCTATACTCATGCTCCTTTTTATGCACTTACAGATGTCACTTGTGTAGTATGCACAAGCTTAGACTTATCCTTCTCCTCCTGGTTTTGCTTTCTTCTCCAAACCTTCTAAATGCTTGTCTTCTTGGGATGTTTCCTTCTCCAAACTTTCTTTTCTGGTTTCACAAACCTAGTTCTACATTGCTTTGCAACATGACCATGGTTATGGAATTTATAACATATTACATTCATATTATCAGATAATGCATATTGACTCCTTTTAGACATTCTTCTACAATAGTTTGTTTTATGCCCATAACCATTACATAAATAACAATAACTAGGAAATGAATAATTGTACCTCACTAATTGATCTTGCCAAGTAGGTGGAGATCCTATGAACCGGTTGGCTCTACTTCTTCTTCCTTTGTTGATGTCCTTGAACTGTCTACTATCAGTAGTCTTAGGGGCAACAAAATAATAATTTAAATCTATCTTCATTCTTGGTGTTTTTCAAACTCCAAAACACTGTCCTTCTACAAAACCCAAACCAGTAATGTCCTTGTGATGTTTTTGCTTACTTAACATCTCATTCAACTTGTTGTTCCTCTCATCAAATTTTTGATTATTTTCTAACTATTTTCTAACATTCTCAAGATCTTTCCTTAGAGACAGTATTTCTCCTTCAATATTTTGACATTCAACTGTTTTGACTTCCAAATCAGACCTTTTCATATCTATTATCCTCTCGTTTTCTTCAACCCCTAATTTCAGATTGACAATCAACTCATCTTTTACAATGTTTTCTTTTAACAGAGAGTTTTCCTCTAGTTGTGTTCTTCGAGACAACACTTCATCCTCTATCTTTTGAAAATCTTCTACTTTGGTTTGCAACTTCATGCAAGTTGCTTCTTCAAAATTTCTAGACTCTTCCAATTGCAATTTTAAATTTTGATTATGTTTTTTGAGTTTCTCAATCTCATTAAGGGCATAAATAAGTTCACCTTCAAAATAAATTTCGCATTCATCTTCAACACACTCTTGTTCAAGATCACTCACTAAGTGATCTCCTTCTTTATCTACACTCTTCACCACAAAATCATCTTTTGTACTAGGTTTAAGTGGTGTTTGTTGTTCAACATTCTGCTGGGTATTTCTTTTTTCTCAGTTTCTTTTACTTTTTTCTATAATGAGTACTCCACTACCAAGAACCCCTAAATTGGTTATACTTATACAAGGTATGGCTCTGATACCACTTGTTGGAGTACGAGAAACATTGAGAGGGGGGTTGAATTAGTGTTTCAATAATCAACTTCAATTCAATGGTTTTCCAAAACACATAATCTCTTTGTAATCATTGAATGTTCAATTTCAAGAGTGTAACCAAATGTAATAGCCAATAGCAGATCCTTAAACAACATGAAAACTCAAGTGTTGCAAAGTAAATAAAGAAAGCAACAAGACTAAATTGCATGAATCGTGATAACCACATAGATCACAAAAGAACCATAACACAATATTTTTATGAGTGGAAAACCCTCATAGCGATAAAAAACCACTCAGGAAAATTTCTTCACTGGCTTAATAAAATACCATTGATTACAAAGCCTCACTGGATGCTTTTTGTGCTTCATTGGAAAATCCTCACTAGCTACAAAAATGCCTCATTGGCAAAGCCTCACTGACTACGAAAAATTCCTCACTAGCTTTTTAAGTTAGCAACTGCCTCACTGGAAAATACAACTGCCTCACTAGCAAAACATTTTCACATCAAAATGATTCTAAAAATAAAAAGAAAGAGTATAATCTCTATTTCACTGAAGCTCATTGCAGCTTTCTGCCTTAATGTATTTCATGTCCTATAGACTCCATTTCATTTGAAGTATAGAACACAAAAAACACATTAAACTATTCACTATTCTTTTGCAACAGTTCTTTAAAGCACAAGATTCAGTATAGCACAATCAAGAATACATTTTATCAAGTAACTGCAATATAGGGTTTCGAAAGAAACCTCTTTTTCAGAACAACATAATCAAAAGAAACTAAATCAAATGAATTTTGTTTCCTTAAGTATTCATCTCACTATATAACCATATGTCGACCTCAAGCATCTGTTATATATAGCAATTAATAATCTGATAAACTTCAATATAACCATACCTCAGTATTTGACAAAATGTAACTGAAACAATCTTGTGAATATTAACTGCACAAACCACCAAGACCTCCAACTATCAATGAAATCCTTGTCAGTTTTCTGTCCTCCAAACTTCATGAGATGTCATTCATTCTACAAGATTCAAAACCTAAGCTTGTTGTCACTTACACCAAGCTTTCAACCTTCGTTTTACCCAACATACCTTGTTTTAAAAACCATACAAAGTTACCTTTCCAAATAGGTAACCCTAGAAGGGGCCGATAAAACATATGAATAAAACTCTTCAAAAAAAATTCTTAAATGCCCTTAACCTGCTAGTGTGGGTTACTTTATAAAAAGAAACATTAACTTGATACTTTAAAACTTATAATTACAAACATCTCAAAAACCTTGAAGGTATGCAAATGTCCCTTTGAATCAAGCTAGATTGCAAGCCCAAAGCAGTGACCAAGATATGATTGACATCAAGATGAAACCATAAGAAGTATGAATCATAAATGCCTTCACTAAGATCTGCCTTGAAGCAATGCTTTGTATGTACCAATTATCAATATCATGAAATAACATCAATCACCATAAAATAAATGACTGTCAATACCATATACCTTTGGAATTTGTTCCTACCTTAACTTTTCTTGATGAACCAAACCTGCCTTGTCTCCATGACCTCCTACCTTAACTTTGCTTGATGAACCAAACCTACCTTGTCTCCATGACCTTTGACATCAATGAAAAATAATACCAATGCCAACAGACACCTCATTTCTAATAAGGAGATAGTTGTACATAACTATATGTTGAATCTAGGGGCTTCAAGCAATGTCATTCCCTTTGAATTCATGAATGAATTAGGTTTGAAAGTTTCCAAGTCTGCAAGTGTTGTGCATTAGATTCAAGGGAAGTTTATGTCATAGGAATTGTCAATGAAGTTGAAATTTTATTTTATTTTTGAATGTTTATGTTCTTAATGCTTTCCAAAAATGGAACATGTGTTCATTTACTCAAATTGATATAACATTAAATCAACAACATGCTCAATTATTTAGAGTACTTTATTGAAAGCTTAATGACTATCTTCTTACTTTTGTAGGTCTATCACATTATATCAATCTAAGTTGTTAATATAGTTACTAGTGCCTATTCATAGTTGTTAACCACTAATATTTTATAATTTAGTGATTACTTTTAATTGCTTTATTCTAATTGCTAAGTTCCTCAAGGTCAAGCTTCCCTCTAATGGGAGTGAGTTGGTGGCAGGAGTAACTTACAAAATAGGTGGAAATACCACAAGGACCAATGCTATACTACCACAAAGATGGTTGGTTGAAGGAGGATTCATGTCAAAGTTATTCAAGGATGAGAATAGCGAGATGTCGATGTTGAAGGACCACCAGCAAACTGTTTGACATCCAAAGTGTGTTATGATACAATCATTCATATAAGGTTCAACTATTCACATGCAATAATTATTTCTTTAATACTAGTTCCATACATGTGGACTCGACGACAATATAGGGGTCTACGGGAATAGTGCATGTATCATCAACACTCTGACCCTGAATTTTTCATCATATTCATTCTACTAATTTAGTTATTCTTACATTTCAAAATAAAATTTAATAAACAAAATTAAATGAACTTGTTGAATTTTACTTGAGTATCAATGCGGAATGTTTCATTCAGCAAGGCATCTTTCATAACAATATGCTCTACAACTAATGTATGCTATGTAGCTACATCCTAAGCATTCTCACCATCATGTGCAAACAGTGTCGCAAGGGTGACAAAAGTGGACTAGAACTCTAGGCCTAGAAGAGTCATCCACATCAAGCTCTGCTAGAGGCCTCACACATTGTACAAGGCTCCGAGTGAGCGAGTTAATCAAGTACAACGTGTCCAACTCAACACTATCATTCACACCAGAAGGAATGGTCACATGCTCCACCACAGGTCTTGCCAAGGGTCTCGATGATAGTTGCAGATTATGTTGTGCACTTGCTCTATTATGTGTAGAGCCCCCACCTCTACCCTAAATGTCTAGATAGTCAAAACAATTTGGCATCTTATTGAGGACAAAGTCACAATAGATTTTCCTCAAAAAATACTATGGGACCTCATAGTTATTGCACAAAGGCTAGTAAAAAACCATCCACTACTGCTCCAAAATTTTATTTTTAATTAATTCATGGTGGCACCAATGGATGGGGAACCTCCTACATGCAAGTGATAACGGTGCATTGGTTTTTGGGTTGGTGAAAAGGGCACACAAGTTGTCTTTGCTAGTTTTCTCTTTTTTCACTTGTGCATAAGAAATTCCACTTGCATAAAATCATTTAAATTCCCTCCTCTTATTCGACCAAAGTTAATTTGTGCACTCATTGCTCCTACATGAGATACAATCAACTATAGGGATTCGATAATGCCTCTCCTATGAGGGTGTGTTGTAGCATGTTCATTTAATCTTGTAATCAATTGTTCAAGCTCTCTTTTGTTGTTTTCTATTTGATTTAGAATTTTTTCTTGTGTTCCTAAAGGATGTCTATGAGTTGAGGGGGGTTTGATGTTATTCTTCACTAATAGATTTGACTGCAAAATATGACGAAACAGATCAACGAAATATGTAAAATACGATGTTCGTCGGGTGCTTGTAAAATTTGATGTGTAATTTCCAATTTTTTTGAAAGTTTATCCCCGACGTTCGTTGAAATTTCGACTAACCTGGCGTTCATCGAAATGTCGGCTATTATTTTCATCGAATGTTCGACAAACATGAAAAATTAAAAAAAATCAAATTGTGGCCGACATAAAGAAAAGCGAGTTCGCGCCTGATTTATTGCGACAGTGTTTTGCTCTACTTGAGACAGTTTGTGGAGAACTAAGGGCCGATTTTCTTGGAAAAATCCAGAAAAAAAATTCAAGAAGATATCACCGGGTTGAGGAATTGGTCAGTGTCTTTTGGGAATTCAGTTGTGAAGTCCAGTTGTAGTTCGAGTTTGAAAATCATATTTTAAAGCAACATCTCAAAATGATTTCATTTTTAGAGGTTAAGGGTTTTGAGAATTTCATGTCGAGGATTTTGTTTATTATTGGGAATCACCACATAAGATCTGAGAGCAATTCTTGTGCTGTGGTATGTGATCTATAGCTATTGGTCGTAGCCAAGCGCGGTTGACTGCTATAACAAATACATGATGCATTCATGTGTGACCCAAGTTTAATGTGGCTATGTTGTGATAGAAATGGAGGCACTCATAATGTAGTTAATTCAGGTTGTATAATGTAGGTGTCAATAATCATCATTGGGTGCATTCAGGTTGTCTCAAGTTTAACAGGATAGGATGTAATTATAGCATGATCGAAGAGTGATTACCTCTTGCTGCAATAAAGAGCCTATAAATCTAGTTGATATGCAGAGTGGTTGTGTAATATCAATTATGTAGTGCATTCAAGCACAACCCATGTTTAATGGGCTATTCTAGAGAGTGATCAAGATTTTCTAAACCTTATGAATGTTACTTGACATATATTTGCATAATCTCAAATTCCTTCAGAGACTTTTGAAATATCAATGTATCCTATATAGGGTTTAGAATGATTTCTTTAATTAAAAAATGAAATGAAATGATGTATTTCCCTGTAATTAGATAATGTGGAGATCTCCCAAATCTGCTCCAGCACACTATCCTCTTTGGCACTGTATTCATTACTCCAGCTACTAGGTTTTTGCATGTGACATCTTTAATATCTTCATGACCGTGGCTTTTAAATAGATCTCAGTCTTTGCTTTAATCCTTTTCATGGTAACCCTGAGTTCCATAATCCACCTTCAATCTCTTCTAAGAACGTCATTTTGCTAGATCGTAAGATAGTATGCATATAAAGCAAGTCCTTCATACTCACGGCATTGTTCCAAACTACCACTCACCGCCTTTGCTGAAAATGTTACCTATAAGCACAATAGCATGTTTTAAAATCATGGCTGCTGATTGACCATTAAGGTCACTACTTTCATCAAGATACAATGAGATTTTTGTTCAAACTCAAGACATTATGTAAGATAACAAATTGTGAATTGTTTGTTGTGTACGATTTGATTTTCTTACACATTTACTGCTTTGCTAACTGTCTTTAAGATTGGATATTGCACCCTCAAA
>VDFB02050612.1:0-16198 GCA_007258455.2 Sequoia sempervirens | reverse complement strand
AAAACCCAAAAACCTTTCCTGCATGCAAAGTATTAGATAGAAATGCATGTCATTTTCATATCATGCATGTTACCACATCCTAAAGCTTTCCAAAAACCCAGAAATCTCCACAAAACTCACTTCCAAAATCTTGCATGCAAGCCTTTAAAATCTCATCTAAAACCTCCTACAAAATAGGAAACCCTAATTCACACTTTTGATTAGCCTACATCCGGAAATAGGCTAATAGTCACTGAAGAGCTAAAATGGGGGCATTACAAGTGAAATTCAGTGACTTTGCAAAGATTACTGAAAGGGTTGAGACCTCGTCTAAAGAATTAAACATGCACTTCACTGGAGTGCCATGTGTTAATTCAATGGGCGAGGGAGGCGGCACCCAAGATTCATTGCTAGGATCATCGAGAGACTTGGGAGCAGTGACAAACTCTGTGGATGTCATAACTTCCTCCGTCAGTTGGACGGCACATGCTAACGCAAAACCAACTTCTGAAGAAGGTGAACTCCTCTTTTGACTCCCTTTTCAAGTAGGGCCATCCTCCATCTTTGGATTTTCCAGAGGATGCAAGACCCCCATAGATGAGGCAAAAGGCGCAAAGGAGGAGGAGAAGACCGCGAAAGACACCACTGAAGTGTTCAACATGTCCACAAGTCTCAAAAATGGTGGGATGTCTGGGAGGGACATCAAAAGAGGCAGCTTGATCGAAGGAGCAATAAACACCTGCACCTTTTTCGAATGAGGGTCATTTACGCTCGTAACAGGAGCCGGAAGCAGCGCCGAGGCTGATGGAACTAAAGTAGAGTGGACAAGAGAGGAAGACGTAGAAAAAGGTGCCAAAGCATAAATTAATGACTCCCCCTCCTTCCTTTGCAAAGTGGCCTACTTAGTGGCCAAATCCTTTCGCCGACGCTTGTGCTCACGTGCAAGGCGATTCCTGTGACTCTAGGAGCTAGAGGCCGGAGGCTGAGATGGAACTAAAGACTCTCGTTCGACCATCAGAGTGTCCATCACGGTCATTTCCAATGGAGGGAGAGACTCCTGGATAGGAATAAGAGGGAGAGGTTGAGAGGAGGTTGGAACAAAGCGGGGGGAGTGGGCTCCAACGCCTCGACGGTGGGCCTCTTTCCATTCACTACCTTGGGGGCAGGAATGGTAGGAGGCTGCGGAGGCCAAGACATAGAAAACTCCCCACGAGGACCCTTCCCCTTACCATTCATACCGGTCCAAAGGCCTGTGGGTAAGGTAGGAAGGTTGGATACTTGAATTTTAGCTTTACGCCAAGCAGGTACCATTAGACTTCTTATGCAAAAACCAAGAGTAGTCACCCAAAGCTCCTCTTCAATAAGGGAGGCAGAAGTGGTGCCCTAAGGACAAACTTACTTCTCCTTTCCCTTTCAAGAGGAGGGGTAATCTTGTTGTTGTGCTACCAAGTTAGTCACTTTTGGTTGTCCTTTGTCCCTAGTTTTTTAATTCACGTAGTTTCGATAAAGTAGGTCTGTTCTGGGAGGGAGCGGACCAATCGGGGCGGGCCAAAAATGATCCAAAGAATAACCCCCACGGAACACCAATGGATGATATCTAGTGTCATGCACAACATGCATGACACCTTCATGGGAGAACTTTAAACATTTGTGAATAACGTAAGCAATTTCATTCATGGAACCTAGCCATGGAACACCTAGCTTCGCTCTGAATAGAACAGATTCTAGAATAACATCAAAAGTTGTATCCACAACCCTAGGTCCAACTAGGATGGAAAGAGTTATAGAGTTGTATGGCTTAAGAGAGAGATCGTCGTGTGTACATATGATAGATTTTATTTTTCATATTCCTCCCTTTGCAATGAATTTAGCCACAATGTCTCCTTTGTAATAACATTCACTTGGCTTGCAGGGTCAACTAGGACTCTTGTCATAGTGTTTCCATTGAGGAGAGAAGGAATGTATAGGGGAGAGGGCTTATTATTCAAAGGCAAGTCCTACGAGGTGAAAGTCACATTTGGCGAGAAAGTTGTAGGCTATGGGAGAGGAGTAATTGAAACCATAGTGACATACGCCGAGGGTTTAGGAGAAGCATCAAAGGGGTCAATAATCAAGTTCACAAAATGGGATAGAAATGGGTCCGTGTAAATCTGCAACTCGCTATTGGCCTTCGCTACTGACTTATTTGTGTTTTGCTTCTTCCCATCGAGATGGATGGTACCATCTTCAATGTGATCCTATATCTTATGACGCAGGTGCATGCAATACTTGGTATCATGCCCGTTGACATGATGGTACTAACAAAAAGCATTCCCATCATACCAATCAAGATAAGGCTCCTTCAAAGGTTGGGGTTTTTTCAAGGTTATGATCTTATCCTTCAATAGCTTTTTATAGAATGGAATTATAAGATTCAACTAGCTTTGTAAACTTTTTGTTACGTCTGAGGCTGTGATCATTAGTTGCGGCAACTACATTCGTAACAACTTTTTCTTTTCCTGAAATAGACACAATGGATTTTCCTTTGGAACGGGAGCGCGAGGAAGATCCCCTGAACTAAACCACCATTTGTTGGTATTCCCGCAGGGTAGCACATAGATGTGCAAAGGAAGGGTATTTCATTAAGGAAAATTTCTCCTACCAGGCTTGATGTAGGTTTCCTATGAATACCTTTTGCACGTCTGAGTCAGGTAGTGAGTACGAGATTTGTGGAAAGAGTGCTTGGTATCGTGCTATGAAGTTAGTTATCTTCTCATTTTCTCCCTGTTTACATCGGACGAGATCCGAGAAGGTCATCTTCAGACTGATGTTAGCTTGAAATTGACAAATAAATTGATTGACGAGCTAATCAAATGAGAATATAGAATTATTAGGCAAGGAACAATACCACTCAAGTGTTGTGTCCTTAAGAGATCGAGGAAAGATTTTTTCCATTAGAGCATCATGATGAAAGAAATCCATGCACATGGCATTGAAAGCTAACACATGTGTCTGTGGATCCCCTTTACCACCATACTTTTCAAACTTAGGAATCTCCATTCCTTGTGGGAAAGGATTACTCAAAATTGTCATCGACAGTGGAATATGTCAGAAGAAAGGTTGGAAGATAGGTTGGACGAAGACTTGGGAAAGATTTTCCAACTAGTTTTTCATCTGGCCCATGTTCTGAAGAAGAGCATTCAAAACAGGGTCTGAAGAGGACAAAGGTCCAGTGGAACCTCCTCCAGAACTTCCATCGCCAGAACCACCTCCGGAGCCACCACCGTGGCCACCGCCAGAGCCACCACTGGAACCACCATTATGACCCATGTCGGAGCCATCACCATAACCTCCACCAAAGCCACCACTGCCTAGGCCACCACTAGCAGTGCCACCATCGCTACCAAATCCCCCACATTCATCCCACAAGAGCCCCCACCACCAAGGGCAGTAGGAGGGGTGAAACTGAAGCCAAGGGGTATCCTACTCGCCTTGACAGTGTTAGGCTTCTAGGAAGCAAAGGAAACACTAACCAAGGGGCCTGTTTCAACCATGCATACAGAAGTGGTGGGCATCGAGACACCTATTTGTCTCTCATAAGCATCAAGCACCTCTCCTCAGATAGTACTTGATCTAGTGTTATACGAAGGGATGTATGCTTTGGTAGATCGATAAGGCCATGTAAGAACTCTATACCTGTTTGATCCTTTCCTAACATATATCTCACCTCGCTAGCAAGTCTAGTGGCTCTCGCCATATTCAGTGCTTTCTCCAAATGATTCAAAAGGTCCAACAACCTTTTCTCTAATGCCAAAATATTTTCTGCAGGGATATGCACAACATCATCCTCATCCACGGACGAAGTCGTGGGGGATGCTGGAGGAGTAGGTGCATGAGCGGTCTTGTCTATGAAACCCATCTCGTCTATAAAACCTGTGGAAAAACCAGTAGTAAAGCCAGAAGTAAAATAGAAAGTAACCTTCATCTTTTCCATTGGTAAGTGTCATAGACTTCTCCTAACAACGTACTCAAAAGTCATAGTTTGAGTTGTGATGCTCATAAACCTTCACAACACCCAGGTCTAGTCCAACTATCAAGTGTGCAGGAAATTTTTTTGACACAAAGAAATAAATATAGGCATTTTTCACATCGGGTTCACCAAAATGTTAGGTAGGGGGACTAACTACACCAAGGCTCCAAGTCATGGAGGGCTGCCCTAACTTACCTCAAGCTAAGCGGGTGTTTTAGATCAAGGATAGAGAATGAAGAGCACTCTCAAGTGCTTCTATCACTCTACTGATCCAAATGTTTGGATGGGGCTAAACAAGCCAGTTTCTGGAATCCAAACTGTACCTCAGACAACTCTCTTCCTGAGGACAACAATGTTGGTTAGGGACGACAACACAACATGTTGGCGTCTCTCTGGGGCTTTGGCATCCGTATGGACAGAAAGTGTAAAAGTACAGTATGAAACATCAAAAAACCTACTTGCAATCTAGCTAATGAAGTTTAACGAATTAAATAGAATAACAAAGTATAAGAAATGATTATAAAGGTGACAAAGGCGATAATGAAAATGAAGGTGACGAAGACCAACTCACTGAGAGTCCATTTTGCCAACAAGCTCCACATGCACATACCTACACACAACCAAGAGAGGAAAATTTTTGGGGTTGTATAGGGGTTTGCCTCAATGAAACCCCTGCTTTGGTGTTTCCACCTCCACGGACAGCCGGGAAAGCCATGAGATAGAAAATGTGATAAAGGAAATAGTAGGAAAGAGTACCAAGAAATCACAACAACATTATGCTATGTAAATCAAGAAATAATATCACCTTCTCAATCAAGGTGTCCTCAAGCACGTAGAGGAGGCTACAAGCTTGGTAAGGTCTACACTATCGCAACAATGAAGAAGCAGTCCCTCAAGACACCAAGTTACAACTTCAATGGTAGAAAAAGTGCAACAAGATGTGTAGAAGATGGATTTAATTGCTCAAGAGATGCTAAAGAATTCAAGCTAGTGTGTAGAGGATGGAATGAGTATGAAAGATATGAATTTGAAGAAGAATTAGGAGGGAAAGAGTCATTTTTAGGCCGGTTGGTCGACATAGAGGCATTACATTTCATCCCCAATGAGGAGTGTAACGTCCCTGTGGACTCCAAAGGTAGGAATCTATCAAGGACAACACCGCACCACACAAACGTTTATGCGCCGTGCTCGTGTCCCCGACAAAAATTCCCCCACCAACACAAAAGACAAGCGTCAAGTGGATGCATTATAGACAGGTGATGTGGAATTTCTTAGTCGAGTTTGATTTTCTAAGGTGGAGGGATGTAAAAGGGGAATTTGCAAAAGGGGTGTAAATTCTCTCTTGTACACTCGGTATCCAATGGATGATATCAATTGGTAAGTATTCAAAAAAAATTCAAACAATGGAATTCAAGTGCAAGGAAAATGGTAGGAAAGTGATATTTAAGGGATTATCTGATAGAGTGCCTTGAGTGGTATCAGCCAAAAAGATGGAAAGTATATTTAGGCATGGAGATATAGCTTAGGCCACACAATGCCTTGTTTCCCCCAAATCAGTGAGCAAAAATCCTAAGTATTATTAAGATGAATTACTACCAATATTGGATAAGCATAGTCTAATTTTTTGGGACATACCACTAGGGAAACCACCTCATAGAGGATTTGAACACACTATTAAGTTAAAAGAGGGTGCAAATCCAATCATCACCACACCCTACCATCATCCCAAGAATTTTAAGGATGAAATTGAGAAACCCATCAAAGAATTACTTGAAATGGTACATATAAGGCCTAGCTCTAGTCCATTTGCATCTTCCATGGTGTTGGTAAAGAAGAAAGATGGAACTCTTCTAATGTCCATTGACTACCATGCATTAAAAAATAAAACAATAAAAAAATCAGTATCCAATCCCCAGGATCAATGAACTATTGGATGAGTTGCATGGTGTAGTCTATTTCTCAAAGCTAGATTTAAGGTCAAGATACCATCAAATAGGAGTTCGAGAACAAGACATCCATAAATCTGCCTTTCATTGTCATTTTGATCATTATGAGTTTTTGGTTATGCCTTTTGGCTTGACCAATGCACCAGCCACATTTCAATCTTGTATGGACCACATTCAATAAGTAGCTATGAAATTTTTTGCTAGTGTTCTTTGACGACATCCTCATATATAGTAAGACATGGGAATATCATCTAAAGCACTTGGATGCAAAATTGGGAATCATGGAAGCACAATCCTTATATGTCAAAGCATCTAAGTGTGAATTCGGTATGACCAAAATTATATACTTTTGTCACATCATTAGTGCTAGGTGAATTCAAGTGCACTAAGAGAAGATTCAATCCATTCTAGATTGGCCTCCACCAAAGACCCTCACCGAATTACGTGGCTTCTATGGTTTGTGTAGTTACTATAGAAGGTTTGTTAAGGGGTTTTCCCAACTTGGGGATCCTCTAACAATTCTAACCAAGAAAGGAGCATTTAAATGGATAAATGAGGCACAAAAAGTATTTGATAAGTTGAAGGAGAACATGAGTAGTTATCCAGTTCTTGCCCTACTAGATTTCACTTAGCCCTTTGTACTAGAATGTGACACATCGGGAGAAGGAATTGGGGTAGTCTTAATGCAAAATGGGCATCGTATTGATTTTGAAACTAGGAATTTAAAATACAATGAAAGGTTATACTCTACATACGACAAGGAGATGCTTGCCATAATGTATGCATTGGCCAAGTTCCAAAAATATCTAGTTGGTGGAAAGTTTTTAGTACAAATGGACCGTAATAGTTTGAAATATTTCTTGGAGCAAAAGGACATCAATGAACAACAACAAAAATGGGTTAGTAAGATCCAAGCATATGATTTTGATATTGAGTATATAAAGGGAAAGAGAAATGTGGTGGTTGATGCCCTATCCAGTAAACCAACTATTTGTGCATTATTTGAAGTCTCAACTGATTGGAAGACACATTTACTAGTAGAGTATTCAAAGAATACTTTTGCATATGAGCTATGGGAGGGACAAGTTCAAGATGATCAATACAAGGTAGTGGATGACATCATTTATTACAAAGATCAAATCTACCTAGTGCCAGAATCAAAATTGAAAGAGAAAATCTTGAAGGCAGTTCATGAGACCCCATTGGAAGGACGCCTAGGATACTTTAAGACCTATAAACAAGTTAGGGAAAGGTTCACTTGGAAGGGCCTCAAGAATGATACCCTTCATTTTGTGAGGGAATGCACTACATGTCAACAAAACAAGGTAAAAAATACTTTCCTTGCAGGTTGTTACAACATCTTCCTATTTTGGAGAAAAAATGGGAGAGCATTTCAATGGGATTTGTCACTAGACTCCCTAAGGTCCATGGTAAATTTTGTTTCTTTGTGGTTGTTGATCGATTAACCAACTATGCCCACTTTTTCGCAATCCCTTCCAAGTACAAAGTGCCACAAGTTTTGGAATTATTCTTCAAGGAAATATTTTGGCTCCATGGACTTCCAAAAAACATAGTGAGTGACCATGATAGCAGATTTCTTAGCATCTTTTGGATTGAATTATTTAAACTATCTTGCATGGAGTTAACACCAAGTACTAGCTACCACCCGCAAACACAATTTTTTTTTTTTGTAAATAAATGGGTTGAAGGCTACTTGCATAATTATGTGGCAGGCCAACAAAGGACATGGATTAAATGGATTCACTTGGGAGAATATTGTTATAACACTACTTATCACATGTCAATTGGTATGACACCATTCAAGGAATTATATGGATATGATGTGTCATCCTTCTTAGATTTGGCAATTGAAGAAAGTAAGGCACCCAAGGCCAAAGAATGGGTCCAAGAATGTCAAGATATTATTAAATCCCTTAAGAACAATCTACAACATGCCCAAAATCAGTAAAATATTTATGCAGATAAACACCGAGTTGACTGAATTTTTGAGATTGGAGATTTGGTTTACCTCTACTTACAACCATATCGATAATCATCCTTGAAGAAGAGTGGCGTCGAGGAGTTGAAACCCTGATTCTATGGACCTTATAAAGTGATTAAATGAATAGGGGAAGTGGCTTATGAACTAGAACTTCCGGAGAGTAGGAAAATACATAATGTATTCCATGTATCATGTCTCAAAAAGGCTCCAGGAAAGCAAGTTACCGTATCCATTGAGCTTCCACCCTTGAACGAAGAAGGCAAGTTCGTCTTGACTCCTGAAAAATTTATAGACACTAGGCAGAGAAGGTTGAGGAACAAATTCATCAAAGAATATCTCATCAAATGGAAAGGGTTACCTATGGAAGAGGCTATGTGGGAAAGTGAGCAAGTCCTCCAACACCCTAACCTACGATTATTTGTGGGAAAGCAATTCCAAGGAGGGGAGACTGTAATAACCCACCTAATTTCCTAAAGAAATCAAATACCATTATGCCTTGGCAGCAATTGATATAAAATCAATAGACAATAAACAACAATAAATAAAAGATAAACTTTATTAAGGAAATGATTCAAAGCAGCAATAGGCATAAATCTAATAAAAGACATCGATTTGTTAAGGAAGTCATCGATTATATGAGTAACAATTATTAGTAATAAGGCATTGATAAGGAGGATTAAGGAGTCAGCGAATATTTTAAAGAGGAGAGCAATTAATATTAATTACCTCTAACTAAAAGTCATGTCCATTTAGAAGGACATCTCTATTCAAAGAGTTGTGTCCCTTCTTGTTAAGACTTAAAGATATAAAAAGATAACCAAAGAGGAGAGCAATTAATATTAATTACCTCTAACTAAAAGTCATGTCCATTTAGAAGGACATCTCTATTCAAAGAGTTGTGTCCCTTCTTGTTAAGACTTAAAGATATAAAAAGATAACTAGAAATGAAGAGAAGGACATCATTGGAAGATTGCAGATTTATATTCTTGAACAACAGATCAAGTGCCCTTAGGATCTCACGACCAACCCACTACATGGAAGCATGATTTAGTGGCAAAAATTAGATGCAATGCGTAGATCAAGTAGTATGAATAAAAGAATTTTAATTAGAAATAGTGATCATTGAAAGACATCATCAATCGCATGAATTTAAAGGATTACATTTGAAACAACTTTTTTATATCTTGCCTATTTTTCAGTCTTAATCACTTATTAATTCATACTTCATTTCAAGACTTATATACATAGCAATATTATTATCTATCCTTATCATTATATATATAACCATCCAATAATTTAAAATGGTGTTAAGCAGTTAAAGTACTCTTTAATTAGACTCAAGGTGCATTAATTTTACCCTTTCTCAAAGGATATTACTTGACATATTTTGATATCTTGCCTATAAAATTGAAGACAAAATTTAAGATAAATCTTTAAGGGACATTAAAAAAGAGGAAGAGGTTAATGTGTTTAACATCACATAATCAATGTCACACAATAATTTACATCATAACTAGACCTATTTTACTTTGATGATATCATAAATAAAAATTAGTTAAACTGGCTTAATAAACTTTCATTTTGTGGATGACTGACTTAAAGTTTCTTGTTTTATTTGCATTAGTTTCACATTATTACTGGGTTGTCCTGCAAGAAGTCAGTCCATTTGACTTGCATTTAATTTATATTTAGGTCAACTGGCCAACTACTTTGCCCATCAGTTTGTAAGCTCATACTTATCTAAATCCTTGACACACATTTTAGTAGAGGTAGAAAAATATGAGTACCTATTTGCTGACATTTGTTGCTGGCATCAGGTCCAATGCTGCCCAAATTTTCTCCAGTGCTGACTTTTGAGATGCCATTGAATTTTGTGGTATTTTTTCCTGTCATAAATATTATCTATTATTGTGTGGATTAAGTTCATCCTAAAAATTGCAGCTACATGTAATTTTTGTAGTAGCATTGACCTTGTTATACCAGCCTTTATGCATTTACATTCTCCAGCAATGATTTGATTGGAAGAGATTCTCAACTTAGACTTAAGGCATTTTGATTGATCTTGGTTGATTTTTAAAGGTATGTTGAGCTCATTGATATGAAATTACTGAATACTTATTGATAAATGTGAAAACAATGATCATAACACTTTTGCGGTTGACATCAATTCTATTGATTTTTTGGGCTAAAAGACTTGAGAGCGATGGTGGTTAGAATGAATAGGATATAAGAACTAATAATCCTATGACTGAATAAGAACCAACAGTCCCCTTGATGTTGACATGATCAAACAAGAGTCATCAGTCCCACAAATGATGTCATGGTTGATGTGTGAGCTACCAATCCCGTGGATTGTGGCATGATGGCCGGTGTCATAATTACCATATGAGTAGGCATTCTTGTAGCTAACAGCATGAGTGAATAAGAGTCAACAATATTGTTGATGTTGGTATTATTGGTAAATGTTCCAACAGCTGAATAGTGGCATAAATTGAGTATCAACTAACAATCTGATGTATATTGTTGTGATTGAAATATGATCCAACAATAATATGAAGGATGTAGTAAGATAAGTTTGCAATCTTGTAAGGGATGAGGCAATGTTACAGTGACATTCTTAAAATCATGGGGCACTGTAATAGTGAAGTTATTGAACTTTGTTAGGCAATGTTTAAGTTCTTAAAGTCTTTGACACATTCGATGAGAAGAATTCCTTGAGTCTTTTGAGGTATTGGGATTGTTCATGCTATTGTTTTGAGTTAATTGAGAAGACTTATTGGTTGGTATAGCAAATTAGTGATTTGTTTATGTTGATCAATTTCAAGGAACAATTATACAATTTGGTTATGGCTTTCCTTGCATCATACTTGTATTGATCTATCTTACTAATGTTGTAGGATACGTAGTAACTCAATTATGACATCCTCTAATCTCAAGTTCACATTAAACACATGAGAAGAGCACACTCATTTTTTTGGATTCTCTAAGACTCGATGCCCAAAACAAGCTTATTCGTCTAGTATATATAACAAACTTAAAATTGGAGAAGACAACAAAAGAAGATATGACCTAATCACCTAAGTAGCTGATAAGAAAGATAGTGAGGTCATATTGAATCTTTGTTGATAGTATTAACTGTTTGTCTTTTACAAAGCAGCTTTATTAAACTAGAAACACTATTGGAATCTAATGATGATGGTGATTGAATGAAAGGAGTGTCTAGCATTGTATTGGCTTCATTTAATAAATCATTTTAATAAATATGATTGAAAATACATCCTATTTAATAGTTATGATAAGCTTTAGTAAGTGTCATTGTAAGGGTTCAAAATTTCACTTTCTTAGGTTTTAAAAGGTGACAAATGCCATAAACACGAAGATGAGGAAATTTTAAATCAATTACGTTCAGATTACTAAAACTTATGAATGGTCATTATCATACGTAGATTTCCATGGTATTACCTTGGTATATTGATTGAATCTTAATGGGCATTAACAAAAGGACTATTGTAGAAAGAGATTCGGCTCATACCTACGAGATGGAGAGTAAAAAAGAAGAGTAGCTACATGCAATCACACGATCCATAAATAACAAAATGGACTTCTACTTTTAATTGATAATACCCTAATACTAGCATGTTTGAAATGCAACTCTTTATAAACAATTCAAACTCTAACAATCCTTCCTTACTTTCCATTGTGAGGGCGTCAATAGTATATCTGTATTTTTCTACCATAATACGACATTTAATATTTAATTACCCTTTTTAAAATCCCCTATTCTATGAGATTGAAACATCTGGTAATGAAATACGATGAAAGCATTAATAACATTTGAAAATCATGAGCTAATACCTGGTATCGATGACATGCAGAAACTTGTCAACCTCATTACACCACTTCGACAACCATGCAAACTTCCCTCGTTCTCCCGTTCCATGTTTTAGTAACCACCTTAAATGCTCATCCCGGGATCTGTTTTCATCTAGCTCGTCCAACAACTCGAACTTTGTGGAGGGGTCTTCCCGAATTACTTTGCCGAGAGTCTTCCCGAATTACTTTTCCGAGAGCTGAACTAACTGGTGTTTCCTTTGCTTCATGTAATTTACCATTATTTTCCTTATCTGTATTTGTCCCTTTCATCTTAATGGCTTGGAACACCTTGACCAATTTGAATTGTATCTCTCTATATGAAATACTTTGCAACTTTTCAATATGGACTCGACTTTTACCTCCAACGAATGCATTATCATACTAGAATGGATTAATGAAATCATGTGCCAAAATAGTAGTTTTGAACAAAGATGTGAATATACATCACAACATAGACAACGCACTGCAATATCCCTGGAAGAAAAGTGGTCTCATAGATTGCAATATCGTAGGGTATGCACCGAATGGATTTGTTGATAAGGCTTTAGTAACACTTAAGCAAATACCCTTGGCAAGTGTAAAACCAGATTCCACAAACTTTTCCAGTGTCCTCCCTACTGGTAATCGATGGCAGCTTTAGAACATGGTTTGTACGTCCTTCAAAGAATAATAGAAGATGGATTTCTGTTAGAGGTTATGTTTGGAAAATACTCTGTTAGAAAGGTAAGCGTAAAGTGGAAGCATGGCAAGGCACGTGAACTGTTTGGTAGAATGCTTTCGAAGGAATATAAGTTCTTGGAATGTTGTGATGGCAGGATATATTTAAAAAGCGTTATTTTAAAAGTCCAAAGAAATTTCTTAAATACAAATATAAACTTTAAAAGACGGCGAGATTGCTACGCATTTGTTCATCAATAGCACAATAAAACAGATACCGACCCTCCTTTTAACATGATGGAACTTTTGCACAACATTACACTTCAAAAAGGCACCACTTAAGACTGAGGATTACTACCTTGATGAACAAGTAACTCTTGGCAGCGATGAAAATCTTACATCGAATCTGGTTTATCTATTAAACTTTAGCTTCATTGCTTCCTGAACTGATTACTTCATTCATGGTCTTTGAAAAGATACGCAGAAGGAACGGCGGGATGACACGTCTTACACACCTGTGAATCTAACACGTAGCCGAAACAGAGGGACAAGTGGTTCTATTATATCCTTTGTTCTCAACAACAGATCACGCACAAACTTCAAATTCTTGTAGTCGCCTAAAGGCCGACAGAGGAGAGCTAAGGAGCTTTTCGATGTGCCAAGAAGATAGACCTTCTATGAACAAAGGTACGCATTACTATAGAAGGGAAAAAACGACAATCAAAAGGTAGTGGGAAGAATTACTAAAGAAAAGATTCCCTGCAAACTAAGTTGATTGACAGTCGGAAATACATAAATAAAGCATGAAGTAGTTATTACGGCAAGCATCTAATAAAATAAAAGTGCCAGAGACAGAGGCATTCTGGAATGGATTCCACGAGACCCATTTCCTTTTAATACTATGGTAATGGTCGTGGATGGATCCCTATTAGGGTTCTATTTAACAAAGATTCCTACATGAGATTGAATCTCCATAAGGCGAACAACACTGCAAGACCTTACCTGAAAATTTCAGTGCCTAATATGCATGAACAGATAGCAGAAAACTAAGAATTTATCCAACAAATTTACACAATTTTTCTTGGCATTATTCATATCTTAACAAGTAAATTCAACAAACCTGTGCGAGCTCCTCTCATTCTGAAATGACTTGTCTGCTTACCCTTCATCTCTGTTTGCTTCCGTGCATTCCTCGATTACTCTTTTCTCTCCCCATATATAGAGCAAAAGAAGCTTCTTGAACCCACTCTTCCTTCTCCCATTTTCAGTCGCATGCATGCATGATTGCTTGTTCTTGGAGTAACTACTCAATGCGTTGGGAGTTCACAGGGTCGTGGCAGAAAGATGCAACTGGCACCCCCTAATAAATATGCAGAAGTTGTTACATAATAAATGATTCCAATAGCGTAACCGAATAGTTATTGTCCCTTTTTGAATTTAGAAAACAACATGCAATAATATATCATTTCCTGGACAGTTATTCCAAATCAAATAATAAAGGAAATGATTATATCTATTTATTATTTTTATTTTTAATAATTGAACGGTCAATTATTTCCAAGAAATTTTAACTATTTTAATTACTTGATAAATGCTAATTCCAAAGTTATCCTAAATTAACTAGATGTTCAAAAGGGGTGGTCATGACAGTCATCATCGCTTTATAGAAAAGTAATGTGAAAAAAATCTTCTCATATTGTCTCTTGATAATTGTATTAACAAATTGTTGGAGTTGGAGATTATTGTTGAGTCTTGAAATAGTTGTTTTTCCATTTTATTCAAATGATAGTGATGTAATCAACACTTGTCATTTACAAATACATTGAAACACTTCTAAAATTCTTGTATATTATGGTATTAGTTCTACTTAGATGATTCAACTTTGAATTGGAATGCTTAATTAAGAAAATAAAATTTGTTATTCTCAGTAGGTTGAATATTGGGACAAGTTGGTGCATGAGAGTTGTGCGACGATACTTGTTCAACTAGTTTGCAAATTTTTTTCTCGTAACATTCTTAACAACATAATTAAACTAGTTAAAATAATCATTCTAGCATATATATTATATATTTCTATCATGTTTTCTTCCATGATCATTTTCCTTGAAATTGAGAAACTTGGTGCAACCTTTCTTCATGATAAATCTTTTTGAGTGCATAATTTAATGCATTTTTTTTCCATATATTTCTTAACTATGCAAGAATTTTTTAGAAGATATTTATTTTTGACATTATTGGTAAATACAACACTAGCATATCAAAGGAAAGTTCTTTACCATCTTTTAAATGAAACACAAAATTCCTCCCAATGTTGTGTTAGAAGCATCTCTATACAAAAAAAAATTGGGTATAGGAACACGAAGGATAGATAGAGATTTTATAGTGGTTTTTATTCTTTGTATTTCTCTTTTGTGCTCTTTTTGTTCGAACCTTTTTGTATTATTTAACAAATCTTGAAGCACACTCCTATCATTCTAGAGTCACTAGAAGTTATTTACATAGTTCAAAATTCCCCAAAATGCTTCCAAACTATTTTTTATCTAATAAATTTGGAAATTGAAGAACTAAAGAAGGTTGAACTGCAAGTTCTTCATTTTTTATTTTCATTCCTAGATTTAGTTACAATCATATTGACATAATTGTGTCATTGGAGTTTGACAAGACGATACCTTCATCACTAGTTATTTGGAAGATTTTTTTAAAATGCAATAGATAATCTTCAAGAGATTAACTGAAAATTAAGATATCATCTATGTATATACACAAGGACTTAGAAATTTCCTTGAATATTTTTTCCACGTGGGCTTGAAAACAAGTAGGCATTTATCAAGCCAAAAGGTATTACATTCTATTGGTAGTGTCCAAGTTGACAACTAAAAAAAGTTTTGGGCTTGATTAATAATAAAATCTTGATTTGTAGTCACAATGAGAGAAATATTTACATTTGATTATAGATGGGATTTATTTGGATGAGATATGGACATGGCTCTAAAATAGTGCTCAATGGCTTACAATTGATAACCATTCTTTTTTCTTCATTTTTTTGCTTTGAATGGTTATTCACCATGAATGCATAACACCGAAAATGAGATGTCGAATGCTTTATCAATTTG
Source organism: Sequoia sempervirens (assembly GCA_007258455.2). Lineage (NCBI taxonomy): Eukaryota > Viridiplantae > Streptophyta > Pinopsida > Cupressales > Cupressaceae > Sequoia > Sequoia sempervirens. The sequence goes on along the minus strand of VDFB02050612.1, from coordinate 619 downwards.
GCATCTCATAATTCTTTGATCATCCGTTTCACATCCTCATAATCTTCTATAGGGATTGAAATCTTTTTCCTTATCTCTTTTGTTTTACCCATTTTCAAAACAGTTTCCATTTATTGGCGTCTTTTGCTAGAATTTTTGTGGATCATCTAAGAAAATCTTCTCCAATTTTTTATTTTATTTGTTTGATTATATTTACAATTTGATTCATTGGGTGTTGACTTAGAGATTGGGAATATTGCTTAGTTGCCTACGCAAGCCTATGACTTGATTCTTTCACCGTGAAGAGTGAAAAGGATACTATTGGGAGTATTTCTATGGTGAATAGGGGTCTATAAAATATCCTAATAAGATGCCTATTGGTATTTTGTTTAATTAAAAAAATAGTAAAACTTTTTTCTGTGGATTATCATAAGTTCTCGGTGCGTCTATTTATCACATACAAACGTATTTCCTTGTGCATGAAGAGATCTATAAATGTTTTCCATCTAATTGTTCCTAGTTTGAAAGCAATGGTCCTTTAACAAAAGAAAGAGTTGCTTTAGAATCAAAATTAGGCATCATAGATTTCCCCATTCAATTCAACAATAGTAAATTGAGTATACCTCCTTTGGATGAGTTG
>VDFB02050611.1:0-35851 GCA_007258455.2 Sequoia sempervirens | reverse complement strand
GTACGACCTCCTGTGTAATCATTAGCCAGACTTTGATAATGGTGCACTTTGACTGATATCTATTCTCTGGATGCAACCCTGATAGAAACTCTGAAGATAATTAATTCTCTGAATCTCAGATGAAGAAAACTTCTGTGAAAACTCTGTAATTTCTTCTGGATGAAGAAATCTCACAACTGGCAGTAAATCAGGTGATATCTCACACCCTCTGAACTGATTCAATGGAGATGGCTCGTTCTCCAACGAATATCGAACTCAAACCCTAAGGTCTCCGTTCTCTGGGAAGATTGATCAATTTTTTGATTCATAAAATATCATAATGGCACAATTCCCAAGGCAAAACCTCTTTATTGCTCAAAAGTGCGATTTCCTTAAAGATAGGGAATTTTAAATATTTGACTTTTTAATTTTTAATTTTCAATAAGCTCACAAATAATTATAATAAATTATACTATTAATCGCCTCTTTCTCGATGATGTAGAATTCCCCTGTTGCAATCACTTAAGTTATAATATATAAATATTATAACTTTATATTATAAATCATTAAATAATTAATATTTAATCAATACAATTAAATATTAATATCTTCCTCGTTACTCATCTGATTACTGATCCGTCTGATGCTGACGAACTCTGAAGTGATTCTGAATGCCATAAGTCCATACTGCTAAAAATAGCAGGGGTCCCACGCTGACTGCCAGGAACTGCTAAAAATAGCAATTCTGCAAAAAGTCTCCGATCGAGCCCAAACGAAAGCCAATTGATCACTACTGCCAATCTGATGCTGAGCCAAGCTCCGAAACGACCCTCTAACCACTCTATCAGCCTACGAAGGGCTCCTGATAGGCCAAACTTACGAACTCTGATGCTCATCAAAAATGGGGACATGACACTTAGCCATCTTGGGGATAGCAGGGTTTCCTCAAACACTCCCGCAAAAGGGAGATGTCCTCTTGTTGGGGCTTGGGCACCAGGGACAGCAGGAGGCATTTCATTCGATTTGGGATGCCATGCATGGGGCTGGGGTTGCATCCCAATTGATACCTGGTTATTGTCTTTCACATTAAAACTAAATTACCTTGATCTGGATATGTTGAGGATGCCCCCCAAAAATGGAGATGTTCTCTTGTTGGTGCCTTTGCACTATGGAAGGCAGGAGGCATTTCATTCCATTTGGGATCCTGGGCATGGCATTGGGGTTGTGCCCCCATTGACACTTGGTTATTGTCTCTCATGAAAACTAAGTTACCATGATTTGGGTATGGGAGCATTCAAATACATGTGAATAAGGGTATGCCAATTTTTACAAACCCCATATATAGTGTGATGTTGATGTGCCCACCCAAAAACATATACAAAATCATATATATGTATATATACCAAAAAAAATGATTAAATTGTGGCAAGAAAGAATGGAACATGATGAAATTGATAATTTATAAATAAAGAAAAACACATTTTTCTGTTCAAAATACATATTCTACTCATTGATTGTATCCCTAAAATATTGAGCAAACAGTTTAGTTGTACATACGATTTAACATCAATTCAACCTTCTATGTTCTTTAACAGATATTCGGAAGAGTAAAGTAACAGATTTGTAGCCACACACACACCTGCACACACACACACACACGCACATACACACACACACGCACGCATGCACACGCACGTGCACACACACACACACAACAACAGTGATCAAATATCTTGGAAATAAACTAATAGCAGTAGATTGCAATAACTTGATGATTTTGTAACTTGTATATGAGACATAACTAGCACTTGCACCATTAGAAAAGGTGCAATGAGTGTGTTGATAGATGAATCCTTAAGAAATATATTATCTATATTTTATATTGACTGCTTATGATGTAGTAACATAATAGAGTGGGAGCATTTTTTTTCATTGCAGGAGAAAATAAGTGTACATAACAACAGTGATCAAATATCTTGGGAAAGAAACTAATAGCAGTAGATTGCAATAACTTGATGATTTTGTAACTTGTATATGAGACATAACTAGCACTTGCAATTATATTGTCTGCTTATGATGTAGTAACATAATACAGAGAGTGGGAGCAATTTTTTTTATTACAGGAGAAAATAAGTGTATATAACAACAGTGATCAAATATCTTAACTAATAGCAGTAGATTGCAATAACTTGAGGATTTCGTAACTTGTATTTGAGACATAACTAGCACTTGCACCGTTAGAAAAGGTGCAATGAGTGCGTTGATAGATGAATCCTTAAGAAATATATTATCTGTATTTTTAATTTTATATTGACTGCTTATGATGTAGTAACATAATACAGAGAGTGGGAACAATTTTTTTCACTGCAGGAGAAAATAAATGTCAATGAAATTCTTGTAGTTCTCAAATCACAGTGTAGTATTATTTCTCATTCTTGAGCAGCATCTGTGTGTGGATCATCCTCTTTTAGGCCTAAATTAATAAACGCAAAATACAGAGTAATTTTTCTTTATTACAGTCAATAAGAACAAAGGAATAGATTATCTATTTGTACACTCTGGGTTTCAACTTTAAAGATACATCCATTTTTCACCAGACAACTTGTGTGTATTTTAGAATTATTTGATTAATATATCTACACTAGTCATCATTGTACATTATAAGTATCTATAATGTACGGTGTTATCTCATGTTATCTCGACTAAAAGAATATTTAATCTTGTTATATATAAGCAGCATATATAACACATTAGTTATGTAGACTGTAAGGTTTTAGTTCCATTTTATTATGTCTTCTTTCCTCAAGCAGCCATTTCATTCAGCGTTGAACTTCTGTCAATAGATTTGAACTTTTATAAAGTGTGTGAAAATTTGCAGGTAAGCCTAGAGCTACATATCTAGATTAACTACATGGAGTATATACTAAGCCTTACATGTGTCACCTTTAATCCAGCAACATCTACAGATTAGTTCCACTTCCTTCAAACATGGTGAGGACAGTGAGTGGGCAAAGGGAAAGGAAACTTGGTGAGATATTAGAGCAATGGAAGCGGCTAAATTCATGTGGAAGAATGGGAAGAAGAAGAGCAGTCCACAATGCTTTTGGAAAAGGGTGTATGAAGGGAAATGATGGTCCTGAATATGGGCAATACATTTACAGAATCATGAGGCAGTACATGTGGGGTAAATGGGTGGCCAAAATTGGAGAGTTTATTCTTTCTGCACAGAGCATTTCTTTTTGGAATGATTACACTTATTGTCAACAGGTGTGAATATGATTTTTAGAGTAGACAATCAAAATTCAAAATTATTAAGCTTGGAGATTTGATTTTCATATTAATCAATTCCAAGAAATAGTCAATAGTGCATAATAGAATATGATATTTGAAGGGCCACTATACAATCAGTATTTCTTGTTCCTTTTGTGCCAACTTACACCTCTCTAGTTCCATCAATTGGGCTTGTGGAGCAAGTTGTGCTTGGAACTTATGCCTTTGTTCCTCTATTCTGGCACAAAGATTTTTTTAAGTGTTAAGTAGCTTCATCAACTTCAATTGTGATCACACATTGAGCAGCCATTTTTTTTAGAGCATGAGGTAGAGATACCAAAATCAGTACTGAGTAGAGTACAGGGCTGCTAAGACTCGCCCATCTGAATCTCCAAAGGAGGGGGCACCCCTATAGATATCCAACTACTAGTCATTTGAGGAGTTTCTATATTTGGCCAGCCATAAGTGAGGAAGCGTTTTATAAATTCGGTATGGCATTCTTCTTCTACAAACTGCTGAATCCTCATAGCCTTTTGTGACACTAAAGGAGAATGTGAACTATCTAGCCTCCTTACCATTTAAGCTACTTCAAACATCACTTGTCCCATTGGTTCCAAATCTTGGACAAACTACTGTATTGTATGGAGTGGATTCTCAGGATTTGGCCATGAAATTTGCATGGGGATCACTTCCTCTTGTTTGGATGATGTACTATCAAGCTCTAAATGTGTGGATAATGATATTTTCACTTGTTTATTCATGTTGTTCCATGCCTGGCTGCTGCTGTTTTGTACTTTGTCTTGGTGCTTGGTTGGTTAGTTCCATCCTGCATACTTTCTTGATATTCTACTTCAAGAGGAGGTTTTTGTATGTTTTGTATTGGGCTTACTGAAAGATGGTTCAATGCGTCTATAGAGGCCACAAGCAGACTTAGCCAGTCATCAATATGGCAGGATTCATCTTTGGCTTGAACTACTAATGTGGTAGGTTGAGAAGGGACTATAGTTACTTCCCCTTAACTTTTTCTTTGCTTTCCCCTTCCCCTATAGGTGCTTCTTCAGATGAAGAACTATTGCTAGTTTGATTTTTCTTGAAATACACACAGCCAATTGGATGCTAAGAGATTTCCATTTAAAGATGGACTGCCAAGTGGAGTCATGTCATATCTGATTGTAACTTGCCATTTGGTGAATTTGGAGCTTGCATGTATACGGCATTCAGAAATAGCCTAATTGCATTTTGTGTCATATAAAATCCTTTGTGTTTCAATGAGAGAAACTTGTGGATTTTGAGTGGGAGGAGTTTGCTCAATTGTACACTTCATCCTTGCTAAGGACCATCATGTAGTTGGTCATCCGTATTGCAATGTTAGATACCCCAATGCCGCCTATCAATCTACTCTTCATGAGGTCCAAGATGCAACACCACTCCTCATATGCCAAAAAATCTGTTTGTAACCCTTAGTTGCCCTTATTGCACATATTATTGAGCTCTTTGCTTGATATTTTTTCTCTACAAAGTGGTTGAGCAGCAAATTATTTTTGTGCCTGTGTGATGTCAGTATTGGGCCTTTGAATAGAGGTCCTTGTACGTGGTGCCCCAAACACCTTGGAAAGGTCTGCAGTTGTGTATGTGTTTGATATGTCTTGGTCCATGAAGTGCACAAAAAATTCTTCTTCATTCTGCCATAACTAGACCATTTAAACCAAACAAGGCTCAAAATCTTTAAACCAAAATAAGGTATTTGCAACATTCTATATACCTATGTTGAAAAGAGGGTAGCCTTTAGTGGATGATCATCTAATTTATTGGTCCACTATAGTTTACATCCATTTGCAATGTAGTTGGAAAACTTAGACGTAGCATCCAAAAATTGACCTGTACTTGGCAAAATCTCTACAAAATCTCAACAAAACTTGACCAAGAAAATAAACATGATTACCCGAAAAAAAAGAAATAAGTGCATCTAGAGAACACATAAGTCTATTTTGACGACAAGTTTGTCATAATTCAAAGATGGCATATCATATGATCCTCAAACCAGTAAATTATGCCTTTGTTTTAGGACTTGGTGAGTTTTTTATAGGACTTGGCGAGCCTTTTATAGGTCGTGGTTGAGAAATGGCTAATAATTGGCAAAGATTCAGCACATAAGTCATGTTGACTTTATGCAGTTTTGTTATGGACTCACGAGTCATTGTAAGTTTGGGTTATTCATGTGAGTTTTCTAAGGTTTACAATGAGACTCTCTCAAACGATGGTGTTTACAGTAGTTTCTTCTTTTCTTGGTGCAGACCTTTGCTTTTGCATCACATTGGTACCAACTATGCCTTGTAACGTGCTTTGCATCTTCTTTGGCTTTGGAGTAATTGTGGGAGTTGGAACCATTAAACCCTCCCTACTTAAGTAATATTTTTCAAAAGCCTTGTCAAGTGTTGCCTTCCCATTTTTTGGTCTATGAGGAGAAGATCAACTTTTGCACTTTTCCACTACAAAATATGACTTTTGCTTGCTAGTTAGCCCTTGGATAGTATGTACTTGATAATGAGTGAAAGATGCAGAACCTTGTTGTCATTAATTTGATCACATGGTTAACAAAGTGTCCCCATGGTCACTCATTATTTGTATTAGAATCCCAAATCTTGTAAACATTTGTTTGTACATGATTTTTTATTGTACTTTGAACACTATTGTTAGGAAGTGCCCTACTTTTGCCTACTTGGCTATTTGGTGGCAACCATGATATATTTGCACTACCTTGCTTTGGTAATTTTTAGTGGTCCAATGAAATCCAAATCCCAATGTTTGAACAACTCTTGGGGTTGAGAATGTTTATGTTTAAAGTGTCTTTTAGCGGGCTCCCAAATCCCCCGCGCTGCGTTACTGCTGTTTGACAACGAATTCACCTCGGGCACCCACCAGATGGTCGTCCCATTTATAGCCCTCTGCAGCATTCGCAACGAACGGTCCCGCGACCTGCCACCAGCCTAGACAAATGGTACCGGAAACACCTACCGCCGCTAATGGCTGAATTTGCCTAACTGTCGCACTGTTCTAAGGGCGGTGGTCATTGACAAATCAAATGTATAAGATTTGGCTATATGCCGCAATGAAATAATTTCTTTAATGTTGTTCATTCTCCATATTGGAAAGAGATGGTTAAGCAAAATAATTTAAGCCCTAAAAGGCACAAGGGTTGACAGAGAAGGTGCGGCACCTTTGGTTGAAAGGAGCAATTGGCTGAAGTTGGAAGATTCATTGAAGCCCATAAGGGATACGTGGGTTGAGACAAGTGTGTCCATTGCTTCAGATGGTTGGAAGGACTCAAAAAATGGGCCTTTGATCAATGTCATAGCTATGTCCCCTAAAGGGGCAATGTTTTTGAAAGCCATGGATTGTGAGGGGCAAGTAAAAGATGGACAATTTATTGCTAATATTCTCATTGCAGCCATTGAGGAAGTGGGACCTCACAACATTTTTCAAGTTGTAATGGACAATGCCAAGAATTGTAGAGTTGTAGGGTTGTTGGTTGAGGAAAGATATTCACATATCTTTTGGACACCTTGTGCGGTCCATTCACTCAATCTTATGCTGCAAAAGATTGGGAATAAAATTGCATGGATCAAAGAGTTGTATGCAGAGGTCAGAGTGACATTCCTGAAGCTGATTTTACTTTCCACTAACTTCTAATTGTCTCAAGGGATCTTTAGATCATTTCAAAATTGGAGTTTTCATTGAAGGTAGCTAACATTTTACATATGCTATTTTCTGATTTTCTGGTAATTTGATTGTGCATTCTAATCTCTAAATCTCTTCTTAAAGTTTATTTTTAAATTTTTAATTATTTATTTTAATTCTGTAATAGGTTGCAGAGACCAGTTTTACTTAACACCACCTGAGACGACTTGTGAAAAGTTAGGAGAGGTGACTTAACATGCCATTAGCAACAATTGGTCTAAATGGAGGCAAAGCAGCATTGAAAGAGCAACAAAAATTAAGAACATGATATTAGATGACTCATGGTGGGATCGTGTGGGGTATCTCCTTAGTTTCATCGAGCCCATTTTGAGTATGATTCACTATATTAACATGGACAAGCCATGTATATGGAGAGATATATGATGGTATAGACTCAATGCTTGAGAAGATCAAGTGCACCATGTGGAAGAGCAAGACCTTGAAGAGACTTTCTTCAAACAAGTGCAAACAATTGTTGAAGAAAGATGGAATAAAATGACAACTCCATTATACCTTCTTGCTTTTGCATTGACTCCAAAATACTACAATAGTCAGATTCTTTTAGTGCCAAGAAGGCTTACTCCAAATAGAGATTTTGAAGTGGCTGAAGGGTACAAGGCAGCATTCATGAGACTCTTCGCTGATCCTGATTTGCGAAGTGTAGTCACAAATTAGTTCATTGATTTTGTGCACTCAAATGGTCTAGGTGTTAATGCTCTTCGTGATAGGTTCTTAAAGGATACTCATAGTTGGTGGTACTTCCATGGACAATACTTCCAACATTTGTAGCCCCTTGCAATCAAAGTTTTATCACAAGTAAGTTTAATAAATTTTCATATTTTAGTTTTAAAAGTTTCATAATTTTATTTATAATTTATAATTTTTTAAATTTTTATAATATATAACTTTAATTGTTTACTTTGTCTTCATGGGTTGCTAGTTCATCTACATCTTAGAGGAATTGGAGCACATATTCTTTCATCCACTGAGTAAAGCGCAATAAATTGCTCTCAAAAAGAGCGGAGAACTTAATATATGTGCATTCCAACTTGCGTCTCTTTTCACACAAACAGTGAGTACAAAAAAAGGGAGACAATTTTTTATTACATGGTGAAATATAATAGTATTTTAATTATTTAATATTTTCCTTCAAATGCCAATTCAAAAGAAAATATTGTTAATTAAATAATATTAGATTTAGGTGACTTATTAAATGCAAAATCAAAATTAAGTCAACAATTCTAGAATTTAAAATAGAAAAGAAAACTAAAAAGTCATGCACGCAGAAGGCAAAGAAATAAAAGTTTTGAGGAGTGCTGATCGCAGGATGTTGTTATGGTTGATTTTAGTTTGGGAAAGCTTGGTTTTCATGCTGACTTGAGGGCGGAAACCCTCATGTTCCCAGATTTGGACAGAAACCCAAATTTGTTTTCGGGTGAATTCAACACAGGATTCACATTGTGCATTATTATAGAGTCAAAATTCAGAGGTCTCCTTCGAGACATGTCTCAGAGAAATGAGTTATTACAGTGATGAGGGAATGGTAAATTCAATTATGCAATTGGTATTACAGTCGTCTCATTTCAAGACTGGGTGTTGGTGTGACTTTAAATTGATCAATTTTACAGTATTTGGGCGTTGACAGAAAGATTTTGGGGTCTCATGAAATATTTTTGACTCCTACCCGCCAAAGAGAGTTCAAAGCTACTAATTTAATGAAGCGGCCCATTTTTGAGAGTAGACATCCGAAAAAGTTTCGGAGGCATAGCATGAGTTAAGGGTGTCGAATTAAATCTTAGTCTAGTAGTCAATGAAGTTTTCCGTCCATTCCAGTATGTGAGGCACGATTAGTTAAATAGCCTGGAGTATTAATTCTTCAAGTGTATGCGACTTACAGAGAAATTCTTCGTCAAATTACTGTTTAAGATTACAGCTTGATAACGTCAACAAAGAAGAATGTCGGAAGCTTGACTTAATTATCGACAAAATTAAAGGGAAAAGTCTCTGGAGAAAGCCGTGTGCCTTAAGATTGCCGCCAAATCAATATTATTGGGTTGCCGCAGAATACTTTATAGCATCGAATGAAAGAAAGACTCGATTTTCATGTTAGAAGAGTTTAATTGCTATGTCATTCATAAATCAGAGTGCTAGAGACGAAACCTCAACTCTCGTTATTGGCACGTAGCGGCTGAGGCATCAGAAGAATTGAAGTCTTATCGTGTCATCTTTGAAGAAATTGTGAGTGACAGGTTAGAAATATTATCAAGAGCAGCTACAGTATGATGCCGTTTCATATTCAGAAACAATTTAATGAGCATTATTCCAAGTTCGTGAGTTAAAGTCCATTGAATGAGACCTAGAAGGTGCGATAGGAGAATAAAGAGTCGATATTGTTTAGAAGGAGCTGACTTTCCAAGATGGTCGTTAGACATTATTTTAGTGACGGGAAACTTTGGTGAAGAGAGTCATGCCAGAAACGAGTTGAATATCATATTGAGTTCAGCAGTGTGAAGTTCAAGCAATGGATAATTGCATTTTAAAATAGCGCTTCAGTTACCAAATCACAGAATGAAAGGACGGTGAAAAAATAACTATTATTGGCATTTAATTTAGAGTTGTTCAATTGAAAGAATTGTCGCTTCCCATTCCTCTATCGAATGAAAAATAAAGGGCGTTGGTTAAATCGAATCAACTTAGTATTGGACTAAGCCATGGCAACATGGTATGAATTCGTCTCCTTGTGAGGTGTCGAGGTGTTGAGGTCCAACGCATTCCATATTGAATGGTCAGAGGATGACTTGGCATTGATGTGGCGTGTAAGCTCCTTCAATTCAACCAACTATCAATTACTAGGCATAAGATTGTGACGCAGTGCCATTCCGATTAATCCCATGAACACGTAGTAGCTGATATGACAGGGGAAAAAGAGGAATCTTGGTTGGTTTTATCTTCCTGAAGAATCGTGGGGTTTAATAAGAGGGAGTCGAAGGGCAAATGGGAGACTCGGGAAAATAGCAATGGATTAATAAGAGATTGAATTAAGGCTTGGTATAAGTCGAATTGAATGAGCAATGGTGATACTACCGAACAGGTCAGTGTTTATATTTTGTTCATAGCCGGCTGTGAGAGTCTATTGTCTTAGATAAAGTTCAAACTAATTGTTGATGGGAGAAATTATATTTGATTGTATATTTCAAGTTATTTGAGATATTGATTGAACATCTGAATATTGGAATCCCTGTATTAAACAATCCAATTCATTACGCTACTCTCAATGTATGATGTTATTTGTTAAATGAGTAGGGAAGCCAAATTGTGCTTAATTGCTCAAGTTAATCATACATCTGTAGTAGACAATCTGAATATAAACTTTGAACAGCAATTAGTTATGTGTTTGACAAAATGTCTGAGTAAGTTGAGTGGGTAAACCGGAAAAAAATTATTCTCAGTTTGGGGTGGCGTACTACATACTGACTTGGATGCTTCCACTTCCCACCATATTGCCTATGAGGAGTTTGATATCCAGCAGAAACATGGGCACAATAGTAGTGCTAGCGACAGTGCCATTGGCACTACTTGTGATTCATCTATTCTTCCTACTTCATCTAATGTCAATGTTGACATTGATATTGATGATTTAGAGAATCAATATGATGATTAAAACTTTAGAAGTGTTGTAATATTCAACTTGAAGTTTGAACGATGAATATTTATCATGCATGTTTTAAATGGCATTCAAGTTTACGGTGGTTTTGTTGTTTATATGATGTTATGTGATATTCTATTCCTAATTTATGCTTCTAGGCTGCATATATATATATATATATATATATATATATATATATATATATATTTACATTATTTTTATACTAATGAACCCAAATGAACGGACCCCTGAAACTGAACCCGAACCAGTATCGGAACTGGCTACAACTTGGTATGACTAGATTGGTTTGCAATTGGCATTGAGATCTACTAAATACTTTGCTTCTATTGAAGATAAAGCTATAGTGTGTTGAAGCTTACTTTCCCATGAAATAACTCCTAAGCCCAAGGATAAAATATAGTCAATAGTTGATTATTGAGTAGTTATTGAACCAACTCAATGAAAGTTTGTATATCCTATTAACCTGAAATAATTTGTCATTCGATATATAGAATGCCAAAGTCAAGAGTACCTTTGATATATCCCAACCCGAGTTTTCTTTCCTACGAATTAACAAACTTAAGTTGGGGAAAAAATTGAGAGATAACTAATGACAAAACAAAGACGTGTTCATGTAGATGGTGATACATCAAATTGCACCCTAGTTGTTTGTAGAGTGTTCCATTGATAGGTGAGGATCATCATAGGTTGCCAACTTTAGACCAATTTTTTTTGTAGGTATGATGGAAGGACTACAATTGAGCATATGAAACTATTCCAAAACATTTGAGCATACTTGACTTGAGCCATGAAAATGAAATGGTCATGTTGCCAAAATTCTACTGCCAAGCAATACTATAGTATGCCTAGAATCACAATTTCATCACCATCGCTTTTGACATAGGGATTCATATTAGAAATATTTCTTCTTAATCTAGTATCTTGAAGATGTAGATCAATCTTAATGTACTAGGATAGTGGAGCATACCTAAGACCATTCAAAGACTTAAGAATACTCCAAATTAGATGATTATTGGCCATACCTATAATGTTTCATGCTGCAACATATAAACCTCCTTGTCCAAATTCCGTTTCAAGAAGGTGCTCTTTACATTCCATATGATGCCAATCAAACTAGGCTACGATGGATAGAAGCAACCAAAATGTGACCATCTTTGTAATAGGAACAAAATTCTCCTCATAGTCATCCCTGTGTGTTGTGAATAGCCTTTTGCAATAAGATGAGCCTTGTACTTGTTCAAAGTATTTGAAAAACCAATTGTTTTCAAGAGGAGGCATCCCCAAGATGCAAGGACTTTGCAGAAATACCCCCCACCATCTTGCTACCACCACCACATGTTAGGAGATGTCTTTCTCAAAGAGGGGTCATTTTTGGGGAATCTCCTATTTGAGGGATCACAAGGAGATGTGGGAAAGTCCTCGAGACCCTCAAAGAACTATCATGTCTCTTGAACACACCAAAAATGCCTAGGTATCTCCTATGTCATTTGGCTCAAAAGGTGCATTTTTCTTTTAAAATTTGAATTTTCTTTTTATGTTTGTGCTAGTAACCCTAACCCAATATTTTATGGGCCCCATCCACACCCTAATTAGTCACAAAAAAGTGAGAAATACTGCAAGAGTGAGTATTAAGATAGGAAAAGTGAGAGCATTAGCCAAGTCTTCATCGGTTGAGTGCGAGCAAGAGCAAGAGGAAGAGCAAGTCCCAAGTCTTTGTGGAAAACTGAAAAATTGTGTAGCCCTCATCATTTAGATTGTGTAGCCCTTACCATCACTTGTCATTCCCCCTCTATCCCCTGTCGTCCCCCATTGACACCAAATTTAGTCCCTTGGCCCCCCAGCCCCATGTCCCCCTAGCCCGAGACTCCATGATAGAGAGGTAATTGAGGTAATTTTGGCTTTACATTTGATCTTGTATACTCATTTGTATCCAATAGGATTGTTACTTGAAGACTATTTGGACAACTCCGAGGTATGATTTTCATCAAAGCATCATATTCAACCTACATGGCAGTCTCACATTCAGGCTTACTTTTAGCTTTTGCGTACTATTGTGGTTTAGGTACCTTGAAAAGGTAAGAAGAGAGCAAACTAAACATGATCAGCTAAAGTAATAATTTGTTTCTTTGATTGTTGGGGTCAAGCAAGAGCCTAAGATTCTTACAGATTTTGAATAGTGGAATAATACCATTTGGGTCTGTACTACCATGTGGCTTGAGACTAGTGACAAAGTAACCACTTCTTGAGTTTAAGACAACTTTGATATTCATCATGATATGCTAGTGGAGTAGGAGAAATATCAGCAAAGGTTGACACATTGGTGAGTGTGATGGAGTAAAAGAGGAACTAGAAAATTCATCTTTCAAAGGAACCTAACACTTTTTCTAGACTAGTCATTGAAAACCTGCTGTTTAAGGTTACAATCAAATAATGATTATGATTCTTTTACATCAACATCCTGGCTAACTATTTTTTTGTTATTTGAAACATCAATGAGTTTAAATGCCCTAGATTGTTCACTATTTCCGACTAAGAAATATCTGAAGCTCTTATAATTCAGTTTACTCCTTTTGCTATTAGGAAGCAAGACGTATGCAGCTAAACTAAAAACATGATTTCACCTTTGGTTTCAACTTGAATAAGGATTCTTCAGATGTGACACCTTGCAAGGCTTTGCACAAACATCTGTTTAGGAGATATACATGCCTCTATTGTGCTTCATGCACTAGACCATCTCCACAAAAGTTATTTTTCTCTTTATTAACCACCACATTTTGTTGAAGGCTGTATGGATTGTCTCTAAATGCATTCCTTCTCATAATAGTTATCTTGGAAGTGAACTCGCCACCATTATCAGACCTCAAGGTTTGCAACTGTCTACTTTTCTGGTTGTTAACCAATGCTTTGAACTTGACAAAATTTGCAAAGCAATTAGACTTATTCTTCAAAAATTATACCCATATTTTCCTAGATAAATCATAAACCAGCGACACAAAGTACTCCATACCAATGATTGTTGATGATTTTTAGGATGGCTCACATAGATCTATATGAATGAGTTCTAAGTCCCCTTTGTATGCCACAGCACTTCAATAGGAAACGACTTTTGTTTTTTCTTACTAACCAAACTCCTCACATATATTGTGTTTTGTTTTGGTAGATGCCACACCCTCACCCAACTTTGTGCGAAACAACAATATTTCAAATTCAGAACTCTTAACTTTTTGAGAATTTTGATACTCATTTCTTAGGCTTTCTCACAAATCACTAGTAGAATTTGCATTTTGAACTCATGGGATCAATTTATGAGAAATGGACAATGTCTACAATAACAAGGCTTCTCTATGATGGTTATCAAAATCTGCAAGATTTGAAACCGTTCTAGTTTATGCTTTGAGAATTATTCTATCACAATTACTTTTCTCAGCAGCTGTTAGTATTTTATGACCTCAAACGTTAACATTTTGGCTCATCAATTTTTGAGCTTTGGGAAAAATAATTTGAATATTGGCCATTGCTAGGGTTTCAATTTATAATGAAAAAATCATAACTTTGACAGAAAAATAAGCAATTGCATACTGATAGAATGCAGGCTTTCACATTTTTTTTTGTAGAAAATTGGGCTTATTTTATAGTTTTGAAAAATTAGAAATTAAAAACAATGTACCCAAATTTTCCAATATCATGGTCGATATGTTCATCCCTCACTGTTCATCCGCACCATAGAGATTTTTTTACAGCCTGGTTTTCCTGCTGTTTTTGCCTGTCTGAACCTGCATTGATTTCTGATTTCTGTCTGCTGTTATTCTAACAGTAGGGATTTGATGATATTATCTCTTTTTTCCTTGGATAGCAATTTGAATGCACAACAGATATAACAGTGTTTTCTCCTTTCTCCCTTTAATCTCTTTTTCCCCTTAAATTTTCTTGTGTCAGATTAGTTTGTTGTACCTTTCCTAGGGATTCATTGCGTTGATGCCAAACGTTAGAAGAATGACTTAGTTTGGAAGAACTGGATACTTCAACGAGTGTATGCTTGTATTTATTATTGTATTTGGAAGTTACATGGTGGTTGTAACTTAGCTTTTACACAACTAATGTGGTTTAATTACGTCCTTAGCATAAGCAATACATGCATGCCTACAAAGCAAAGTTTAACATTATATCATATCTAATATTAAGTGAAACTTTGGATTAGTTAGAAGTCTTTATTGAACAAGGGTTGTGTCATGACTGAATAATTTTGTTAACTAAGAGGTTTTGAGACCATATGAGTTACATTGGTCATGCTAGTGTTCTAGGACCATATGTAGTTTATCAGCATTATGAAACATTCAAGGGCTCTCTCTCTCTCCATTCTAGTGTTCTAGGACCATATGTACTTTATCAGGACTATGAAACATTCAAGGGCTCTCTCTCTCTCTCTCTCTACACGTTTCTGCACACAAACACACTCACACACATGTGTGCATGCTTGTATATACAAGGAGGGATTGATATAGCGGAGTTGATTAGCTAAAATTCCAATAGAATTCCGGTGATAAACATTACATGATACCTGTCTGATAGATTTGGTGATAGGCATACACCTGTTCTCACACTCTAGAGTTGGATAGAAATCTTAATAAATCTTCAGACACTTATTCTTCTTTTAAATATGAGTAGATGCATCAGAATGCTAACAAAATTTGGCATATATTGTTATATACATAGCAATATATCTGTAGATATGATTGTTGTCTCTACCATATTTGTATGGAGGTACAGGTCAATTTGCATCAAATACAATGCAAAGGTCTATCAAATAGGACTACTTGCATCAACCAGAGCATAATTAAACAAAGTTTATCACACTTCTTTGTCAATAAGCCTGTTCAAGGTGTTATATTGAAAATGTTGGAGAGGATTTTGGATTCCTCTTATTTGATAGAAAAAGGTTTCTTCACTAATAATGCATTCAACTGCTCTCATGTATGTATGTCCAAATATTTGTTGGTAGTAAAGAATTTATTAATTTAAGGTGTGATCCACACCCTTATCCTGATATTTCTTTAATTTATTCCACAAGGGAGATATGAACCTTGCATGGTGAACAGTTTTAACCATGTATATATTGAAGTATAGAATGATCAAGTAAAAACCTATGATCTCTACTTTTTAATTTTTGCAATAGTTATTGGGATGAAAATTCAAAGATGACCTTTTTAGTCTTCAACAATAATTGTCTGCATGGGAATTACATGCTTTATTAATGTCCATTTGCCAATATCTGTTTATTTTCTGCAAATATCTTTGTTAACAGTTTTTTTGCATTTGAGATGCCATTTTGGTTTAAAATTTCCATTCTCTGTTTCAAATGTTTGTTATAGAACAGTCTACAAATCCTTATATCTTTTTACCTCATAGTCAGGGTTAATGGATTTATGTGAAACTTTGATGAGTACAGGGCTAACATTTATATGCGTTTTATAACTTTTGAATGGTATTTGAAAAAAATATCGAGCTAGTCAAGTGATTTACATTCTGAATATGAATCAAAGTATTTCAATTATAGATGCCTGAAATTGTTCAAACCTTATTAAATTACTCTTATTCAAGTTTTTCTTCCGACAGCTTTGTCCCTCACCTTTAATGAGGTTTCTGAATAGCATTTCTTGTGTTGTCCAACAGGTTGTCATTCGATGTTTGGGTGTAATAGCCAATGTAATTCATGTATGTGGAGGGGATTTTTTCATCCGCCGCTTGAAAACTGATAGCTCCCATTTTTTAAGATTGTTATCTATGGGTGCATACCAGAGTAGGCCTTCATTCCAGGCAGAAAAATCTATGCTGCTTCCTTTTAGAAAGGGTAGCAATCTTACTGATCAGGCAGACATGGCAGAAGGAACCTTGCTTAAGGTGCAAGAAGCATTTTTTTTAATGATTGCAGCCATTGCAAGTGACAAGAAAAGCGCTTGTGCTCTGGAGGCGATATTCAAACAGATGGCTGGGTTGGCTGTGGGTTTTTCTTGTGGTAGTCGAACATTAGAGCAAGCTGCTACAGATGCCTTGCTTGGTCTATCAAGCATTGATCAAGATCTTGTTTGGCTACTTCTAGCTGACATTGTTTACTCAGGAGATGGCCGAGAGGTACCAAGTCCTTCGTGTACAGGGTTGCCAGAGATTGCTCAACTTCTCCCAGAGTCACCCCAGGAATACCTTTGGGTTCAATATGCAGGTCAAAATTATGGTTTGACGGCTGATTCTTTACTGGCAAGAAAACTGCTGGAAAAGATAGATGCATGTCATTACGCTGATGTAGGGCATCAGATGTAACCTTGTAAATTGAGCACTGAATACATGTAAATACGTTTCAAAGCGGTTTTAGCTTAATGCTGTGAAAATGTATTACATATGTACATGTAACGCTTGAATGTTGAAAGCGTTATATACACACACACACATGTATGCATGTATGTGTTATTAACACTTTTTTCTCCTAACATGTGATCGTAAATGTTTTTTTTCTTCCTTTTGTCAATATATCAAGGAAATATTATTTATATGAATAAAGATGTTAGAGATAGAAATAACAATGGAGGCTAGGTAAATCAATAAATAAATTATTCTTCTCAAAATCATATATGGCAGAGTAGAGCAGAAGGGCAAAAGGTGGGGAGCTGCAGGCATGGCGAACGAAGCCCATGTCAATATGGCTGGAGATCGAAACCATTCCCAAGGCACGATAGGCATCAAAATCAATAATTGAGGGGAAGGGAAAGATGGTGAAGAATGGAGGAGGCGGATAGGTTTTATGAATGTGGATGTTTTGACACAAATAACCTCGTTACTAGCACAAACAAAGTTTCGCTCAATAGTAGGCCCCCAAATAAGTGCATTTCACTCATCCTTGAAAATGAAGCTTTAAAAAACAAAGTAGCTAAGTTAAAATAGAAATCCCTTTTTATCAAATGGGTTGTCGAATGGTCTTCAAAGGGACAAATCGTCCACTGGTGCTACAAACAATGGGCAAAGGACATATTGATGAAGTTCCTCTCGTAGAGTAAAAGGAAAAAATCTTAAGGAGCGACCCATATTTAATGGACAGGGTTGGGTTTTCCATTAAAGATTGGGAGTCAAATTTCAACCCCCTCCAATAGGAAATCGAGGTGGCACCAATTTGGTCGAGGCTCTACAATTTGCCATAGGAATATTGGGACAAGGAAACCCTAGAAGCAACCGGAAATAAGATTGGGACGTTCATCAAGGCAGATGAAAAGATTGAAGAGGGTGACTTTGGCATCTACATTTGAATTTATGTAGAGGCGAGTGTAAGAGAGCAAATCCCCTATGAGGTCGAAATCTTATCGAACACAAGGGTATAGAGGCAAAGGGTGGACAAGGATGTTTCGGTGTTGATATGTAATTCATGTGCAACCTTTGGCCACAATATAGAGGAATGCACAAGGAAAACAAAAAGGGAGGTGTTTGAGGTGACCCCAAGTCCCAAATCGGTAGAAAAATCATACAACATGGGGTCAACTGAATTAACCAACTCAGAGGGAATGAGAGGTTCGGGAAAAGTCTTAGAGGCAATGCAAGGTAGTGTTTATAAAGAGAACAGTGAGCCAAAAGCAACATACCTACCATTGTCGAAATTGTGAATGGATGCTAGTGGTGAAGAACTCCTAGAAGGCATGGAAGAAAATTAAAATAGTACAAGCAAGGCAATCCCTTGAAGTCCAAAAGGGGACCAACCTACACCCGAAGTTTCCATCACTATTCCAAAGGAGCAATTGGTGGTGCCCAGTTGGGAAGAGCAAGTGTCAAAGGAGGAAATTGAGGGTGACAGTGGGGATGTTGATGTGGACATGATAGAGGAAAGAATGTTGGAGCAATCCACATTGAAGATAAAGAAGTCAAAGAATGGTGAGAAAGGGGGCAGAGGAAGAAAATCAATTAAAGTAAAACTAGAAATTGTTGGGAATGCATAGGGACAGAGAACATTGAGACCAAGGAAGGGAGGCCCCCTTCTTGAGGAGCCATGATTCTCCTATCATGGAATGTGGGGGGCCTTACTGCCCCTGACAAAAGGTGTTTGCTCAAACACCAAATTGATTTGAGCAAATCAGACATTGTTATGATGAAGAAACAAAATTGCCAAGCAGGGAAACTGATGATCAAATGGAAGAAATGGCATTGATCATTCTCACCTGTGAATGGAGCCTCAAGAGGTCTAGGGGTCTTATGGGATCCTTTTAAGATAACAATTGAGATCATTAAAGATAGTAGAGTGTCATGTCCCCGTTTTAGCTGACACTGTTTGTCGAGGAGTTAGCCTATAATTTCGATCCTCGTAGGCTGATAGGGTGTGCAGAGGATCATCGGAGGCAGTTACTCAGTGTTTGGTAGCTCCAGTTTGCAGTTGTGTCAGGTTGGGCCTTCGCAGAATCTTCCATAGTGCTTTTTCAGGAACTTTCTATTTTTAGAAAGTTAGGTCAGGCGGAAGCTGCTATTTCGGGCAGGGCACCTGGTTCAGCCATTCAGCTCAGAATCGACCCATTCAGCAGTTGGTTGATTTGACGGAGAAATAAGGAGTAATTAATGATTATTAAATATTTAATAATTTGACTTTATATTAAAGTCACTTTATTGAAGTATTTAAATATTTAATTAATTTGGCCTGTTATAAAGTATTTAATATACTTTATAATAAAGTATTAATTTTTGATTTAATGAATATTTATTATTCATTAAAATAAGCGCCAATTATTAAATAGATTTCTCCTAAGTCTTGAAAAGACGAATTTAATCATTTTATTAAATGATTATTAAAAAAGAGCATTGGGTCGAATTTTATTGAAGAGGATATATATTTTGCAGTCAAGACAAATCGAACCATCATGAAATGTTATTCTAATTTGTCTTTCGTGCTCTGAGCATTGGAGTTTGCAAACCTTAGGGTTTCTGGCAGACGAACGTTTCTGAAGAACGAAAACTCTTCAGAGATCAGGCAGACTGAGGCTGTGAAATATCAGTTGAAGCTGGCACTTGGTGATTTCATCCAGAGATCACAGTTTGAGATTATTGAGTTATTTTAGCAGAGATTCACAGAGAACATCATCTGGCAGTAAAGGCGTATTTTTCAAAGATCATTCAGTAAAGACTTGGCACATTTTCCAAAGGCCGTACTGCATTAAATACAACTGACAGGTCGTACCAGCTGTAAACATGTCTTCCTTCCTGGCAAGCAAGACGCCTATCATTGCATGTTCAGTTTCCTTCTCTCTTTGGCGCACAGGCAAGTGGAATCAATCTTCAATCCTTTTACTCAGGAGAAGTTCATCATTAGCAAAGGCCGTACCAAATTTTACCTTGCTGCTGGGCCGTACTGTACTACACCAGCCAGAGCCGTACTATCTATCCAGAAGGATTTGCATTGTTTTCTCCATCTCCTGTCTCTGGCAAGGTTGGCGCCTAGGGTTCTGGAGTAGTCTTATCATTCTAAGATCCAAGAGTGGTGTTCTGGAGATAGCCGTACAGTTTGCACATTTCCCAAGGCGGTTGTCTTAAATCAGGTTTTCAATAAATTCATTGTATTTCATTGTTTATTCAGATTTCTGTATTGTAAAAGCTCTGAGAAAATAATACAATGGTGTGCCCTTACTCTCTGAGCATATTTGAGCTTATTGCATGAAATTTAGAATTTATTTGAATTTATTAGCATTTATTGAGAAAATCGCAGCTCTTAGAAATTTGCCTGAAAACCTCAAAAATTACAAAAAAACCAGAAATTGCAAAAACGACAAAAAAACAGTTAGGGTTGCATTTTGAGAACCACCAGGGTTCTGACAGTGGTATCAGAGCAAAGATCTCCTGCCATCCTATGCTTTTTCAATGCTTTTTCAGTGCTTTTCAGTATTCAGAGTGCTTTTTGCTTGCCTTTTCATGAGCCGAGATCCTATTCAGTATATGAGAGGCGTAGGAATAGGCAAAGACGAGGATTGGACAGGTCCACCTATTCCTGAGGGTCAGACAGTGTCAGGGGTACTTGGGATTCACAGATCCAGTTCTAACAGTAGTGAAAACAGTGTTGCAACCCTAATGGCAGATCGTGAGATTCCTACAGAGGCACGTAGAGATCCAGGGAAGGCACATGCAGAGGGTGATATCACCGATGAGGAGTTTAGACGGAGACACGACAATATGATGGATATGATGTCTCAGTTGATGGGTACTATTAGACAATGTACGCCCACACAGCCACACTTCATATAGATTGGATAGACGAGCGGGACCACACCAGTGGATCAGCCATTGGCATCAGCACCGAGACAACCGTCACCGATCTATCAGGAGCGTAGGCCAGGCCAGCCTACCTTCTTACCCAGGGAGACTCCACCACAGACTCCAGGGGCAGAGCATCAGGTGCATCATCAGGAGTTCCAGCCACAGAATGGCATGTCAGTGGCAGACTTGACGAGATTTCATGGTGAGTACATGTCACTAGCGCCTGAGATCCGGCAGGCACTAACATTTCACGAGTTTATAGATGTCTATAAACCCAGAGGAGGTAGATTCGACCGTAGACCCCCTCAGCATCAGCAGCAGCAGCCACAGGTGAACAGGGATTTACAGTATGCTGTGAGCAAAATTACATTGCCATATTTTGATGGATCAGAAAAGACATCAGCGAGGTCTTGGGTCCAGAAATTGGACAATTACTTGTCACTTAGGCCTATGCAGGAGGATGAGGCAATTAAATTTGCTACTTTACATCTTGACGGAGTAGCACATGATTGGTGGCACCACGGCATGTATACGTTAGGCCATCATGCAGTCAATACCTATCAGGAGTTCACCAGCAGACTGATAGAGAGATTCGATAAGAAGGATCCGGAATTGTATTTCAGAGAGTTGGCTCAGCTCAGACAGACGGGTAGTCTGGATGCATACATTGGCGAGTTTCAGAGAGTGGCAGTCATGGTGACAGGGATTTCGGAGCGGAGACTTATCATACTATTCGTTGAGGGTTTGACAGAACCCATGAGAGGTTTGGTCAAGGCGTTTGACCCGACTACACTTCAGGAGGCGATGCGGAAGGCAAGGAGTATGGAGCTTGCTGCTCCGAAGAAACAATTTCCGCCTAAAACAAATAACTTGCCTATTGAGGAGAGTCATACACCAGTTGCAGAGCCTAAAAGGAAACCAGTTGCAAGAATTGATGATGCAACTCGGGAGGAATGCAGGAAGAAACAACTTTGTTATTGGTGCAAAGCACCCTACAGCAAGGAGCACGATTGTCCTTTGAGACCGAAGGGCAGAGCCAACCGCGCCATGTGGGTTTACTATGATGATGACGAGTCTGATGATTCAGACCAGCAGGTTGTTTCAGAACATGCAGAGGCCGGGAATGCCTCTACGGAGTTTGGGCCCGATGCCAACTTATCCCCGTTGGTATTATCTACTAGTGTACGGGATGACTCATTCAGGTTCAGGGGATTAGTGGAAGGACAGCGATGTATTGCTATGCTCGACACTGGAGCCACACACAATTTCATTGATGAGGGCTTCGTCAGCAGATGTAGACTCCAGACAGAGGATTTCGCTGGATTCAGAGTTCGGGTGGCAGATGGATATACACTCACTTGCACTCGACGGATTTGTAATCTCACTCTCATGCTGACTGATTATGAGTTGCAGGCAGACTTTTATGTAGTCAACCTGGGTGGGATGGATTTCGTGCTGGGTATGAGATGGCTGCAGGACATTAGTGTGTTCACCCTCAACTTGCCTAAAATGGAGATGAGATTTGAGGTACAGGGCAAGAAATATGTGTTGAGGGGGATTACAGATGGCAGCCTTCGTTCTATCTCTCTCGTTAGTGGGAAGAGCGAGAAGGTAGAGCAGGATTTTGCGCAGACCAGGCATGGTTATGCTCAGTACCCCGGGGGTTCTGAGGCAGTCGTTTGGGATCAGCCTAGTGGTTTGGTTCCGTTTGTGACCAATCCATTGTTTGAGACAGATGTTATATCTACATACGACAATCCGCTCTTTGAGTTTGATATGGGTAACTCACCTGATCCTGGTCTTGAGCAGAGTAATGATAGCGTTTGGGATCCTACTAGTGCACTGGGATTTCAGACTCCGCTCACGGAGGAGTATCACAGTGTGTATATGGTGCAGAGTGCATATAGCTTCATGATTAATCCGCATGTACACGATTTGTTTCAGGTGCACAGTGGTGGCATGCACGTGCTTGATATGTTGGATGATAGTATATCTCGTGCAGTTTTAGGGGGTAAGTGTTGCTTGTCGTTTGACTTGCCTCCTTCTGAGTTTCTTGATCCTATGCCGGACCGCACTGAGGTTAATAGGGAATGGTATTTTATTTTTGCTGATCAGTTGTGGGAGTTACAGGAGTCAGTGGTGACCAGCAGGAACATTGTCCGGTACTTCCCATGGGATCCAGGTGGTGCAGTGCAGCTGTATTTGCAGAGATTGCTTGAGGACAAGCAATTTCAGGGAGGGCGGACTGTCATGTCCCCGTTTTAGCTGACACTGTTTGTCGAGGAGTTAGCCTATAATTTCGATCCTCGTAGGCTGACAGGGTGTGCAGAGGATCATCGGAGGCAGTTACTCAGTGTTTGGTAGCTCCAATTTGCAGTTGTGTCAGGTTGGGCCTTCGCAGAATCTTCCAGAGTGCTTTTTCAGGAACTTTCTATTTTTAGAAAGTTAGGTCAGGCGGAAGCTGCTATTTCGGGCAGGGCACCTGGTTCAGCCATTCAGCTCAGAATCGACCCAGTTCAGCAGTTGGTTGATTTGACGGAGAAATAAGGAGTAATTAATGAGTTATTAAATATTTAATAATTTGACTTTATATTAAAGTCACTTTATTGAAGTATTTAAATATTTAATTAATTTGGCCTGTTATAAAGTATTTAATATACTTTATAATAAAGTATTAATTTTTGATTTAATGAATATTTATTATTCATTAAAATAAGCGCCAATTATTAAATAGATTTCTCCTAAGTCTTGAAAAGACGAATTTAATCATTTTATTAAATGATTATTAAAAAAGAGCATTGGGTCGAATTTTATTGAAGAGGATATATATTTTGCAGTCAAGACAAATCGAACCATCATGAAATGTTATTCTAATTTGTCTTTTGCTCTGAGCATTGGAGTTTGCAAACCTTAGGGTTTCTGGCAGACGATCGTTTCTGAAGAACGAAAACTCTTCAGAGATCAGGCAGACTGAGGCTGTGAAATATCGTTGAAGCTGGCACTTGGTGATTTCATCCAGAGATCACAGTTTGAGATTATTGAGTTATTTTAGCGAGATTCACAGAGAACATCATCTGGCAAGTATTTTTCAGAGATCATTGAGTAAAGACTTGGCACATTTTCCAAAGGCCGTACTGCATTAAATACAATACAGGCCGTACCCGTGTAAACGTCTTCCTTCCTGGCAAGCAAGACGCCTATCATTGCATGTTCAGTTTCCTTCTCTCTTTGGCGCACAGGCAAGTGGAATCAATCTTCAATCCTTTTACTCAGGAGAAGTTCATCATTAGCAAAGGCCGTACCAAATTTTACCTTGCTGCTGGGCCGTACTGTACTACACCAGCCAGAGCCGTACTATCTATCCAGAAGGATTTGCATTGTTTTCTCCATCTCCTGTCTCTGGCAAGGTTGGCGCCTAGGGTTCTGGAGTAGTCTTATCATTCTGAGATCCAAGAGTGGTGTTCTGGAGATAGCCGTACAGTTTGCACATTTCCCAAGGCGGCTGTCTTAAATTAGGTTTTCAATAAATTCATTGTATTTCATTGTTTATTCAGATTTCTGTATTGTAAAAGCTCTGAGAAAATAATACAATGGTGTGCCCTTACTCTCTGAGCATATTTGAGCTTAATGCATGAAATTTAGAATTTATTTGAATTTATTAGCATTTATTGAGAAAATCGCAGCTCTTAGATATTTGCCTGAAAACCTCAAAAATTACAAAAAAACCAGAAATTGCAAAAACGACACAAAAATAGTTAGGGTTGCATTTTGAGAACCACCAGGGTTCTGACACAGAGAATGGCAACTTAGTAAAATGAAATACCTACTACAAAGTATTAATTTTTTCCTGCTCAACATTTATGGACCGAATGGGGTTGTACGAGTAGAAACATGGAATGAAACAGACAAATCTTCCAGGACAAATGCATGGATCTCAACATGTTCATGACCAAGTTAGAAGCAACCATTGTAGAGGAATCAACAACGTAGTGAGGAATCAATCAGGATCCAAGATGTCCTCATTTTGGAACAAGTTGATGTTAAAATCTTGGACTGGGCTTGAAGTGCCTCCCATTTATGGGGTGGGCTAGGCTAAATCGGCCAAGGAAAACACTGTTTGGTTGTCACCATAAGAAGGCTAGGTAAAACTAAACTTTGACAGTGCATCAAGGGGCAACCTAGGGATTTTCGATGCGAGATGCATCTTCAAAAATAATAGGGGGAAAGTATTGAAAAAGTTGTGTATCTCGCTATAGGAAGTGACAAACAATGAAGTAGAACTCGTCGCTCTCTGGCATGATTTGAATGAAGGTGCAAGGATGAAGATAAAAGAGATAGTAGTGGAGGGTGACTCACTCCTCACAATCAACACACTTCGCAAAGGGTAGACGATTATTTGGAAACTTAATAAAGTGTTGGTCGAATGGTTCAGGTTGCTCAAAGGTTTTGAGGACTTTCCAATAATTCATGTCTACATGGAGGGAAATCATGAGGTAGATACTTTGGCCAACACAATTGTTGACAAAGTTGGCATGATTGGGTTGGCAAGCTAGCAAATTGGTAATTAAACATGATGAGCCTAGCATGTGAAGGGGGTGAACCCAACACCTTGTATTAAGAATGATGGCAGGAGGACCAAAGTCCATACAGAGAGCATGCTAGGTGGTGGCGGGCTTGAAAGTGGTAAGCCATGGTGTAGGTGCATCACCACATGGCATTGGAGTACAAGGGCCCCACACAGACTGCACTATCCATTTAATCCTCCCCCTTGGTGAGATCGAGATCACAATGTGTGGAAGTAGATTGGGGGCAATATTGGTAGAAATCTTCACTCCATGCCGAAAGATGCAAAGCAAGGCCAACAATTATTTATTGCCATTTGAGGGGTTTGTGATGGGCATTCAAAAAAATTGTGGTGTGCTCTAGGTATGCAAAGCACAAATACATCTATGAGATTGACAAGATCATGCTGACAAGTCACATTCTTAGGCAATAGTACGAACCTATGGCTAAAGTGGGTCTTCAAAGAGTGGAGTGGCCTCATCCTTAGGGCTATGAAGTGGGTTTTGGGGGAAGATTTTCTAAGCGACGATTGCCGATATTTAGTGTATTCTAGCATTGCTTCCCAATTTGTGGCATCTTTCCTAGACTTAGGTGAAGATAAAGAAATGGTGAGGGAGCTCAGGATGGAGTCTTTTAAAAAGAAATATTTGGGCGGGTTGGAAAACATTGTCCATGTTGTCTACTATGGTGTGGGCATCCCTTGGCCTAGAGACATCTCACGAGTGGTGGAGGAAGCTGTAGCGGTGGAGTTGCTCCATTTTTGGCAAAATTTTGCGCAACGTTAATGCAACATAGGGCTAAGGCAAGGAGGGGGTGTGAATTCTTGAAAATGATCCAACTTAGAGCCAATCCTCAACCTCGACTGGCTCCATGAGTTCACATACTAGGGTTCAGAGCATGGTGCGTAGAAATCTCTGTGTAGTTGCATATATAATTGTAAAGGCATATAACATAGTCTAGGTCATCTTTAGGATGCATATACTCCTTGGAATTTTGGATTTTGCTAGTGTAGCCACAAAGGCATATAGCATACTCTTACTCCCTCCAAGATGAATATATTCCTTGGATTTTGTATACATGGGGTTTCGGCCCAAAAGATGTAAAACTTTTTCAATATAATATATGGCGTAACCCCCTACACTGCAATATACTGAGAAAAAAAATAATTGAGGCTAGGTAGCATGGAGGCATTTTGGAGTGCAACATATTGCTTAAAACATAATTCCTCTAAGTGTGAGGGGATGGCCAAGATATTACATGAGTTTCACATCCTTAATGTTCCTATTTTCTTAGAGTTTGAGCTCATTATCTCAATCAAAAATTGAAAATGCCTTATCTAGGAGGTGGTTGTAAATTCTATGGTTGTCCATAGT
The DNA here is from genome assembly GCA_007258455.2 of Sequoia sempervirens. Classification (NCBI taxonomy): domain Eukaryota; kingdom Viridiplantae; phylum Streptophyta; class Pinopsida; order Cupressales; family Cupressaceae; genus Sequoia; species Sequoia sempervirens. Next base: position 8,992 of record VDFB02050611.1, on the reverse strand, counting down.
AATAGTGCGATGTGGGAAAAAGGGATATAGGGTCTAAATCACACTTTCTCCTACATCACATTGGGGAAGGAACCAAAATTGATCACATGCACCCACTTGGCTACTAACCTCAATGAAAGAGCCAGAATAGTGGATCAATTGGGTTTTGATCCTTTTGGAAATGGGATTGAATTGATTGATGCTAATTTGATTATGCAAATGTATGCCTTGATGAGAAAACAATTATACTAAGAGGGGGGGTGGGTGAATCAATATAATATAATCTTTTCAATTTAAAACTTAATCAACCACAATAATAACAACCATGCAAGATCTAACAATTATGCAACATAAGAGGAACACACAATTGATCAATTAGATGTGAAGGCTAGTTTGATAATTTGTTTGTTATATTGTGATTTGTTAAGCTCAGCGGTTTTGAAAGATGTTTTGTTTATATATGATCAAAGTGTCGGTCTCGACAAAGGACAATTTATTATGGAGGGCATATTAGGATGGGTGTAAAGCTTATTATGGATTATAGATTGAATTTATTATGAATTGGTATGGGAGGCGAGATTTTGCTATGGATGGTATGCTATAAGGACCGCGACAAATGCATTTGAAAGATACACACAAGCAAGCATGGTCAAGGATACAAAGAAAAACATGATCTTTCCCCTAGTCAAGTTGAAAACCAATTGATTGGTGTTGATGATGATGTCGATGCTATTGTTGATATGGGAAGGACACATCTCGAAAACAATGTGAAGACTAGGAAAGACATATCTTGATGATGATAATGTGACTAAAAGATCAAGGTTTGTGACAAGGCTAGGAACAAAACCAAGGAATGTTTTGGATGATGCACTAGATTGCATAGCAAGTTTGTATGGATTAGGATTGTTGTATTTGGATGTACCAACCTTAGGATTGGAGGGATTATGGAGGGATGTTGGATAAGTGGATTGGAAGCTTATAACCAATGACATGTGAAAAAAGAGTCTTTTTGATAAGGATGAAAGGATAATGGATTTCTTTGGTAAAGGATAGGAGATATGAGGATTATTGGATGGATGATTTAGTATATGATCTCCAAGGACTATGTTGTATAAGAATAACTTGTTTTCTCCAATAAATGGGTTCAATAATGCTATATAGGAAATGACATGATATTTTATGGTGCATGGACAAAGGATTAACATATCAAGATTTTTCTAAAGCATGATTTATGTTTGTGCCCCAGTCTTTATAAAGATCAAGGTAGGTAGGCAAGATGGATGGAAATGATATGGATTGAATAGATAGATGAAAATGTCATGAGAAAGGCATGGAGGATAAGACAACTTGCCCTCAAGTGTAATGGTCAACAAATATATTTTATTTTACACATGACACCTCTTTGCTAGGTTTTCATCATGGTACTTATCCAAAGCGTCCTCAAAGTGGTTTTCATTATTCGATGAATTTTTTTCTTTACTTTTTTTTTCAATTTTTCAAAATGTTTTTTTCATTTTTTTCATGTCACACAAGATGTTTGTTTGCCAGGTTTTCATCAAGATGACAATTTTTTTCTTTTTGATTTTTTTTTTGGTATTTTCTAGATGCCCTTGATGTTTTAGATGATCACCAATTGTACTGAATCATTTGATGGTTCTAATTGAGATTCTGGTATCATGATACACTAATAGTGACCTTTATGGAATAGTTACCTTGTCAAGATCATGGCACTTGCATACAACTAAAGGATCCCATTGTGATCCTTTCTGATACTATGGTTGCCCTTCTCAAAATACACACATCGTGATAGAGTGCCATGGGAGTCCTTATGATAAAGAGTTGCTGCCAAAATGTGATGGATTTGTGAAGTAGGATTTTAGACTTTAGGAAAGATGTAGGATTTCGATAGATGATGGTAGATGTGGATGAATTATTTGGCATTTTAGATAGAGAACTTTCTATTTTCCAAACTTGGGATAGTGGATGATGAAGTTTAGATTTTGGACTGTGATTGTGTTTGAAACCAACACTTTTATATACCTTGTGTGATGACCATTTTGAAGGAGGTGGACATTTCCTATATGTGGGGGGCCTCTTTTCTTGTGGCTCCACATTTTGATTGGATATTGGATTTGGACTCTTTTCTTTACTTGATCTATTTTTCTTTGGGATGAATTTAAACTTCATTTGTCCATTTGGATTTTTTTTATTCAATGGCCTTTGATATTTGATTTTGGACTTTGGGTTTGTAATAATTCTCTTTTTTTGGTTCCAACTGATGAGTTTAAGGAATTGGGAATGATTGTTTATAGTGTGCATGGAAGGATTATTGGCAACAATCTTACGGTAAGGACTACTCATGGCCCCTATTTTGATGTTCGTATCGGATAAAGTTGCCCCCAATATTGTGGAGATATCACTAACATCATTTGATTTGTTGATTGAAGAATAGCCAAGACCTTGATGTTGAAGATTTTCATTAAACTGTATTGGTTTTAGAATGTCTTGGTCATGTAGGCCTAATCCTCTTGATATTGCATCCTTTGAAATATTCTATTTGTGATGTATTTTTTGTTTTGGAAGAAAGATGCTAACCCATCATTGTGTAACTAGAAACAATTGATGTTTAGTATTTTCTCATCTACAAGAAAGTCCAATTTGACAAAAGTGGATGATTCTAGTTAGGATATTTTGGCTTTATCCTTTGTCATGCTTATTTATTCTTGATCATTTGGGATGTCGATTTGATCCATGGTAGCTTTTGTATCTTCTTGTTTGATTTGATCCATGGTAGCTTCTTTATGTTCTTCTTTGATCTTTCCCATGCCATTTATCTTATTATTTGTGTGTCCAAGGGAGGCAAGTGTCTCATCTTGAGAAATGGAGGTGGTTGGAGTTTGGATAGGATCAACTTCAATTTCATGATCATGGATGGCAATGAGGTTGATAAGGGGATCATCTTGGATTTCTCGATCATGGGTAGGTTCTTGATCAATTATAGGCTTATTTTGGATGTCATGATTAGGAATAAGATCTTGACCGAAGATTGGAATAACTTGGATATCATGATCATTTAGAGGGGATTCTTGGATAGACTCAAGGATATGATCATGATCAAGGATTGGATTATCATGGATGGCATGATCATCTAGAGGGGATTTTTGGATAGATTCAAGGATAGGATCATGATCAAGGATTGGATTATCATGGATGTCATAATCATCTAGAGGGGATTTTTGGAGAGAGTCAAGGATTGGATTATCATGGATGCTATAAGTAGGATCTTGATCAAGGATGGGGTTATCTTGTATATATCATGATGATCTATTGGGATATCTTGGATAACTAAATCTTGATTTATCTTGGGGTTTATTTCATCATGCTTTGAGATTTACTCTTGACATATATCCAATAGTTTATACAATGGAATGTGATTTTGGATAATGACAAGATTTTCTTGAGTGGACTCAAGGTTTTGGATAGGAAGCTCTTGAGTTAGCTTGATAGGTGATGGAGGGCATGATGGTGGAAGATGGTTGGAGGGCGTAGGATTAGAAATGTGATGGAATTGCCTCTTTGTTTTCATGTAGGTGTGGAAGAAGTTCCTTTACTAGTAGTTCTTGGAGAGCATTGTTGCATGTGTTTTTATTGGATGGATTTGTGGATGGCGATGGAGTGGATTGTAATGGTTTAGTGGATGAAGGACTGTGAGAGGAGGTGGAGGCTATAATTTAATTTATTGGTTTTCCCTTGACATAGATCCAACATCGAGTGTACCTTGGTCAATAAGATCTTGTATGAGATTATTGAGTCTAAAGCAACCAAAATTTTTATGCCCCTTCATTCTATGATGTTCACATAAATCATTGCCATTCCACCAGGATGGCTTGGAGAGTCCAAGGTCATAATGTATCACTTTTGGAAGTTGGATTGAATTTGATTGGATTAGCTTGTTCAACACCAACTCTATTGGTTCCCTTATAAGGGAGTGTATTCACATCTTGGAGCTATGTTAGTTCTAGGAGGACCATGTGATGAGTTGTTTTGAATTGTGTTTGTTGGTTGTTCATAACCTTGTGTTTGGTTGTTGTTAGTATGAATGAGAGATGGGTGGATGACTAGGGATTGTGGGTGACTGGTATGAAGGGTTAGGTGTTATGTGTGTACTTCTATCAAAGAGGTAAGGACATATGTCCTCCATTGTGTATCTCTTTTTGAGTCTAGCAACCTACATATTTGTGATCTGTTGTTGCAAGGTTTTCATTTTTGAGATAGTATTTCTATTATTGATGATTGCATGGGAATGGTATTTGTTTGAGAATTGTAATTTAAGTTTTATGTGGTCCCATGGCTGGGTTTTTATTTTGATAATTCAATGCTTGATGGATAGGAAATTTTTTTTGATTAAACATGTTAAATATTGATGTTGTGCTATGGATTATATGAACGTTGGGTTTGGATTGACAATGGGATGACTTGGATGTATAAGTTGGTGGATAATATTTGGATTCTAAACCCTAGTGCAAGGTAAAGATAAGCAATCATTTTTTTTTTTTGGTTTTTCAAGTTTTTTTTGGATTTTTGTGGGTTTATGAAAACATGCACTTATGATGTGATGTTTTTGGTTTTTTAATTTTCAAAAGGATTATGCAAATGATTATGATTTTAAAGGGATTATGCAAATGAATATGAATTTATGCTAATGTTTTTAGATTATTTTTATTTTGGAGGGATTATAATGATAAATGGTGTATGATTATGGTTTTTCTATTTTTGAGGATGGTGATGATAAATGATGTATGGTTATGGATTTCAGATTTTTAACCTTGTAAGGTAATGATAGACTAAAGTGACCAGAAGGAATGCCTAGATCTCTAAAGAATAAAATTTGTGATGATGGTTGATAGAGTTTAACCTAAACTAGACTTATGCACTTAGGGTCAACTATTAATGGTTGATTGGAGTCAAACCTAAACTAGGCTAATGAGTTTAGGCCTAATTGTTGATGTGATGAGAGAGGATAAGAGATCAAAGCATCCAAAAGATAAATATGGTTGTATCAAAATCTAACTAGGATAAGATTACTGGATATGATATGATGAATGATAATGGGGTGTACATGAAAATAGACCTAAGTGACCATAAGAAAACTATAAAACCTTGACAGATGATGGGAAGATAAGGGTCACACCTAAACTAGACTAATGAGTTTAGGGAAAATATAAGATGATGAAATGATAAGATGTTCAAGAGGATCAAAAGGGTAACTAAGGTCTAATGGAGATTAGTTGATTAATGTACTAGATATGGGGGTTGGATAAATCTATGAATGAATTTTTGATCTATGAACCTAATTAAACTAAGGCAATGGAAAGTTCAATGCTAAATATAAAAGGTTTGAAAATTCTCAGGTCTGTATGGAAGGTCGCTAAATTGACCTAGTTTGATATTTGCAAAATGGATTTGAAAAGGGAAACCCTAGTTTTAGTCAGACTATAAAATACATTAGGGAAAGTTGTAGTTGTGTCAGGGAATTTGACAATTACGGTATAATAATTACAGTGCAAAATGATAGATGCATTGCAAGGCAACTATAAATGCATTACTATGGTTTTTTGCTAAGTTTGGCTAAGTAGATACATTATAGGATATAACAGATGCGTAACTCTAGATTTTTTGCTAAGTTTTCCTAGGATGTTTTGGAGTCATTGTAAAAAGTTACAAAAGTTGTTGAAAGTTGTCAAAAATATGTAAAAGTGTCATTAGAGTTAACAAAAGGTTGTTGGTCAGTTTTTTCAATTGGAAATGATTTGGAAATGATAAATATGCCTTGTAACATTGACTCAAGGGGTTGGAGAAGGTTAGAGGACAAGTTGGAATGAGAATACTTCATTTTTCCATGTTTTTCCTTGAATTTTCTATTGAAACAGTCAATAAAATTCATGGTATGGCCTTGTATGGTATAGCATGGACATGAAATCAATTGGAAAGGTTTAAGATGTGTTTTGAGATCATAATGATTTTTGATTGAATCAATTTCATTATGTTTTGAGTGAGATATGGAAATTTCATTGAGGTCAAGTTTGTAAAGTTTATTTTTTTGAAAAGTTATAGTTTGAGAAACACGTTGTATAGCTGGGTAAAATCTAGTACGACATTGCTAGTGAACTAGGAAGTTAGAGGAGGGTCTTAGCTTTCTGATGCTTTTTGTTTGATCAAATTTCATTGTATTTTGCAAAAGATATAGCCATTTGTGTGTGAACAAGTATAAACCCAACCTAGGGTTTCCAACAAACTAGAAAATTGTATATCTTTATTTCCTACCATCAAAAAGCTATGAAAATTGGTGGAAAGTACTATTTTGAGCATATCTAAAAACCATTTAAAGGAGAGTTCATATTTTTCAATTTTGATGGAGTTATTAAGGATAGTGTGCTCTCATTTGTTTGAAAAACAATAAAAAACCCTAGTTCAATGAAGGCTTGATCAAATCTATGTACTGTGTGATGAAGGTTGGATGGAAAATCATTATGGTATGTTGTTAGAGGTCTTAGCAAGTCAAGAACCTCATGTTACATGCTATTTTCATTATTGAATGCCTTTATGTTGTAGTTTCAATGTCTCAAGGTGCACTAGGTTGCTTGGTGTTTGAACACATCTATGCATTCCCTGCTTGTGAACGGATGAAAAACCATTAAAGAGTGTTGTAGAAGGTTTGTAGAATCCAAGATTCACAAGGTTTCATGCTTCCCTCTTTGTTGAGTGCCATTAGGCCATAATAACTATGTTTCCAAGGTGAAATAGTTTGCATTTTGTCATTGTTGGTGATGGATCATTGTTTCACTTGTGTCAAGTTGGTTTAGTAGAGTCTTCTCTGCATCAAAAATTGTGTTACAACACACTATGAATGAGTTACTTTTCTTATTTTTCGGAAAATTTAGTGCGGGAAGTTTTTGTGAATGATTTTTTAGGTTTTAACTAGCAAACACTCAGAAAATAGTTGGAAGACAAAATGGTTGTTGACTCTTGACTGAAAAGGGTAAGGAGTAAGGCTAAAAAGGCTAATGGATTCACAGGTTTGATAGAAATAAAAATAGTTAGAAGATAAGCACAACTTAATTATTCAGATGGTTTTTTTAACTTAGTGTAGGCCCACAACACAAAGGTGCTAATACACCAAGATCAATGTGAAAAAATTATTTTTCGAGAGTGGATAGCTAGAGGTCTAGTGGCACAAGCCTAGTACGACAATAGAATCACCTTTCCTCTCTCCTCAAGAGGCTAAAAATTCCAAACCCAAAGATTTCTATCTCTACTTAAGGGTGTACATGGTGAGTAGCTTCAAGCATGATACTATACCTTGCACTACAATAAGTAGTGACCCATGGCTCCTAGGCTTCTAAGAACCAAGGTTTCTAGTGGGGAACTACCATGAACATAGGTCTTGTCTATAGTAGCATGAGAATTGGGAGGCCCACTCCCACTCTTCACTAAAGCAAGTCTTAGTGGACTGAGGGTCTCATGGCTCAACTTTGAACAATGCTAGCCACTCCTTAGGGTACAAATTTCATTCTCCCCCTTTATACACCCTAGAAGGAAATGTGGTTGAGGTCAGACCTTGGGGTGATGCGATCCCCAAGTAGGCCTCCTACTAAAAAGAAAAAGAATATACTGTGTGTTTCTCTTGCACCCAATATCACACAAGTGCATGAGGGGAGAGGATACACACACACACACACTAGCTTGGGTAAACATAGAATGTGCAAGTGCATAAGACATAGAAGACAATTGTTCCTTTTAAGCCCAAAATCAAATGTTATCTAATCTAGAAAATGTAAACACACAAGTTTCAAATTTAATTCTTTGGCCAGTGAACCTACATCAAAATAGTCAATAGTTTAAGATAAAGTCTTTGTCAATTGAGCTGGAACAAACAAAATTAGTAGTTTATGATAGACTTTTCCAAATGTTCGCCACAAAGATTTTATATTTTTAGAGGGGGACCAATTGCTCAAGGACTCCAGGTCATGAGAAAGTCTAGAACAATAGGCTGCCCTGATCTACCTCAAGCTAGGTGAATGGATTGGAAAGTTTTAAGGTTTCAAGGGCTGAAAAGGAAGGACAACTGGTCTTTCACTTTCCTTCTGCTAACTCGAATGTTTCAAGGAATTAAGAGAGTTGGTTTTCAAGGTTTGGACCATAACTCAAACAACCCACTACCAGAGGACTACAACATAGATCACGAACTCCAGCACAACGTGCTGGGGTCTAAGGGATGTGTTGGCATCTATACAGAAAGAAAGTGTAAGGTATAATACATAATGCCAAAAAGCCTACCAACTACCCGATTAATAGAGTTTTATGCTACGATACAAATAGAAAATACAAAATAATGGAAATAACAAGAAGAATACTTTAACAATAGTAATCTAGAATTTGACAAGGGAAAGGTGGTAGAAATGGACCTTCAAGCCCACTAGTTGAGGTCTTCAAAATATTCACTTGACAAACAACCTACACACATAAGAAAGAGAAAATGTTGGGGATGTGTTTAGAGGACTGCCTCAGTCAATCCCATGCTTTGGTGTTTCCACCTCCATAGACAACTAGATAGCAATGATTGTAGAAAGATGATAAAGAAGCTATAAAAATGGAAATACCAAGCAATGCTAAAATAACAATATGCTACTACGTGAGTAGATGAAGAAAAATTAAATGGAAGTGGATAGATATCACCTTCTCAACCAAGTGCACTCAAGGTAAATGGAGGAAGATGTGAGCTCACAATCTCTCCAAAGTCAATGTTGTTACAACAACGAAGAGGAGGAACCAACAAAGTAGCAACTTGTAGCTACAATGGTGGTGGTGAAGCATGAAGGAGTTGAAAGTGAGTGAGATTGATCAAGAAATTGTCAAGAAGTGTGTCCAAGATTGAAGAAGTGTGAAGAAGCTAGATTGAATGAAGGAGTAAACAATTTCAATGAATGAAGGAGGAAAAAAATCATTTGAAGTC